>JBAPGN010002053.1:0-13432 GCA_037355405.1 Vitis amurensis
TTTTTTTATAATATTTTATTTTTATATTTGATATATCAAATTAAATAATAAAAATATTAATATTTTAAATTTCTTGAATAGAACATATATAATATTTAAGTATGAATATCTATTTAAAATGAATATATATATATGATATTTAATTTTATTTTCATGTATTTTTATTTTATTATATTAATTAATTTATATTATTTTATAATTATCATTATATAATCATTTTATATAACAAGCACTTACTAGAGAGAATAAGATAAGAGAACTTTCGTTAATTTTTGTGCAATGATTTTTGGTGAAAAATTAGATAAAAACACATAGATTTAACATGATTTGACCAATTTGCCTACATCTACGGAAATAGGGATTAAGACTTTCACTATATTTCAAATTAGGGTTACATAAAAGGGTATTTATACTAATCTTGAGGTAATAAAATTTCAAAAATACCCCTAAACCATACCGCGGGGCGTTACCCCTTGCATCCCCCCAACCTATCGTTTGCCCCTTCCGTACCCCTCCCTAACTTATTGTTTGCCCTCAGCAATAAAAATACAAACTTAAATGAAAAATATCGTCGCTCCACTCCAACATTTATCCCATTTTTTTTCGTATATTTTTCACTTAATATGAACCACCAACTTTTTAAAAGAACGTTAGATTGATGTTTCATATGAATCAAACTTGCTCAAATAATTACAAACACCAAAAAATAAAAACAAAAACAAAAATAAAATGGGTTTATTTGTTTCCTTTGCGTACACGAAACTAAAAACAATTGGCAAACAATGAAAACAATACTAATAACGTGGGCATGAAACATGATGATGAAAGTAGGACAAGGTGACTGTAGGTGCATGCATGTGTTGGCCGCTTATACCAGGACAACCCGCTTGAAACAAATTGGGATTAAATATCGGGAGAATTGTGTTTTGGGCCCAACTGGGCCCAAAAATTAAGAAATGGTCCATCTAACTGACCTAATTAATGATAAGGATATGAAATGTTAACAGACGAAAATGCCCTTTACATTTCTAACTCAAATGGTTGTGGGTTTCACGGCTGGTAAACTTGAAATGCCATGTCACCAGAGTGAATTCTCCCTTATTTTTATTCACATCCGCCATCGCCTTCTTCTCTCTGATTTTCTCTCCAACGCCCACCTCTTGAAATTCAATTTCTGGATAGAAAATAGTGGAAAATTTTCTTAACTACCTGTGATACAATGACGATTTCTTCTGGTGAAAACTCTACTGATAGGTAGCTTTTTCTTTGCTAATGGTCTGTTTTTGTTGTTGGATTTGATTTTCTTTTTCTTTGATTCAAGATTGATTGCAGTATCTATGTGGGTTGTTGTTATTTCTTCAAATTGATTGAGAACTTGGGAGATGTGTTGTAATGTAGGTCGTTCAGCTACTTAATAACTCCCATTTGTTTGGGTTCTTCTATGTTCCGTTTCCCTTGATTGTGTTCATACCCATTTGTAAAAGTAATTTTTCCTTTCACAGGTTCTATTCTGCTTTGTGTATACTTTTGATTATACCAAGTTTGATAATTCCCAATTCTTTGGCTTTTGTGTTGTTGAGCAATTTTAACAGAAATTCCCACATTTTATATTTTATTTTTTTGGATTCTATTCATGTTCTTGAGCCACAAACAGAAATCAAACTTTTTATTTTTGGAGTCTTTCATGTTTTAGTGGTTCCGTACGAAAGAGAAAAAATAATTTGCAGAAGAATGGGCTTGTTGGCAATTGGCATGCTTGTGATTTCATTGTCATTGTTTACTTGCAGATTTTTTGGTTAATTTGTTTTTCTTTCATGGTTGTGATTTTGCTTTTTCCTTGTGAGAGATCAAGATCATTTCATGTGATTGGTTGAGTTTGATAAGATCTCAATCGATGAACTTCTAAGCTCCATTTTAGATTCCCTAATCTGTCTTGATTGTGTATTAATTGAATAAATGCAGCATATGATATTATTAGTCTTTTCATTAAGTAATGTGTGGAAGCCACAAGCTAACATTGATTTTTGATCAAGATCTAAAATATTATTTTGTAATCTGTCCTAACATGCAAATGTTGTGTGTTGGTAATAGAGAAATCGATGTCTTCTTGATTGTTTTTTCCTGTATACAATATTGACTGTAATAACATTCTCCTTTCTCATCCCTTCAAATTAATTTGTCTCTCAATGGATTGATTTAGTCAACCTTAAATAATTCCTCAACTGTGGGATATATTTTTGGTCATGAGATTCGAAAGTGTTCCAATACATCAATATATATACTTTCAAATTCTCAAACATCTATGTAGTCCATCAGCTTCAGTTTTAGTGGGTTGTGGGCCATATGGTGCACTAGTTGGACAATGCAAGACCTCCGTTCTGTTTGATGAGTCCAGACCTCTAAAAAAGCCTCAAATGTAACTATTGTTTTGTGGCTCACAAACACTGGGCAAGATGTATATGCATAAGGTGTTGTGTTCCTCTGGAACATTCTAGGTTATTCCATTTTTTACATTTTTCCTTTTCATTTTGTATACCTTGACCTGGTTACATGATGCATGCACAGTTAATGCTACTTTTGGTCCTATTGTCTTTCTATGTGGCTGGAGACTTTTGTAATAAGGCTTTATAAGCTCTATAGGCCTGGGGCTCATAGAAACTGATATCATGAGATTAATTTAGGATCTACTCTCTCAAAATCTCTCTTG
Source organism: Vitis amurensis (assembly GCA_037355405.1). Lineage (NCBI taxonomy): Eukaryota > Viridiplantae > Streptophyta > Magnoliopsida > Vitales > Vitaceae > Vitis > Vitis amurensis. Next base: position 2,708 of record JBAPGN010002053.1, read on the forward strand.
CTCTTTGTGTTAGATGTAAGTTCATGACTATTTCACATTCTATTAAAAATTCTATTAGCTATCTTGATTTTATCAAACTCATGACCTTTTGCTTTCTGCTTGAATTCCTAAATTTTCTTTTTGAAGATTTTTATTGTCTTAGCCCACTCCACCCAACTTTTCCTTTCTCGTTCTTTTGATTAGTTTCTGAAACAATTCTTATTTCGTTGATCAATGTATATTCTTGCAACAAATGAATTAAAAATTTAATTTGTGCCCAATTAGTTTGGTGTAAATTTCATCTACATTTATCTCATGTAATTTTAATTGGAAATATTTGGTGTTTATGGGAATAAATAGGAAGCTTTGAAATTGCTAATCATTGGCATTAAATTGAAGCAGGTTTAGAAATGAAAGTACTGGATCAGGAGAGAAAGGATGAGAAGGAGAATTGCGGACATAAGAAATAATGTCTTCCCTGTTTGGCTCTGAAGATTTGCTTGGAGGAGAAAGGTGGACTACTCTAAAAGTGAGCCACAGTTAGAAGCATTTTGGTCTTCTTCAGAGTTTCCTCGTAAATTATAGACAATTGTTAGGCCTGGTGCCACATGTGATGTTTAAAAAGTTGTTCACTAGTTGAATGGAACCCATCTTTAAGCATGCTTTTTACTGAATAAAATATATGTTTGAATAATAATTTGTCATGCTTAACATATAATCTTCTTTGAATTGTAGCTGGAAAGTTGGAATTAACTTCGAATAGCTTCACATTAATGGACAGATTGCTGTTTTTTTTAATTTGCTTGTATTGTTACAAAAGTATAGGGAACAAATTGATACTTCAATTTGTCTAAAAAGATTGCAAACATGATTAACTTATGCATGAGCAGAAATTCAATAGTGGTTGTATGGATTTTTCTGTCTGTGTACAAGACATTTACACTAAGTGTACAAGGTACATGTGCTTAATGTACAAGGGTGTACAAAGGTACCTATGTTGAATTATTTGCAATTGTTTTAAAATCATTTCCATTTTGAAAGGATGAGGAACATTTCCTCACACACATTCCTTGATCACGCACTCATCCCGTTCAATTTTATTACTTCATACATGTTGATTGGATGACCAACCACAATAATGATGAATAGGAAACCTATATTGGGTTTCACTTCCCCTTTTTCCTTAGGCGTCACATTGGAAACATGGTAGCTCGCCCATATGCATGCTTTTAGTTTTAGGTATGTCAATTTTTTGCCATTGTATAAGACATTGACACAAAGTGTACAATGCAAATGTGCTAATTGTACAAGTGTGTACAATGCTACCTATGTTGAAGATTTCATATGGTTTTGAATAAATTACTTGCTCATTTATTTTTTATAAGGTGGACATTCCTCATAGTCATTCCTCATTTCCCTTCGTACACATTCATTGGATGAGATAACACACTCATGATGAATAGGAACTTAAATTGGGTTTCGTTTTCCCCCTTTTAACTGAGCCATGACATTGGAATGTGGTTAACCCGCCGATATGCACTAGTTTTGTTCTAGCTAGGTCGAATTGGTGTCTATCTTAGGGGATTTCAAGTGATTCTGAAGAACTTCCTATCTTACTATTTCCAATTGTGGGGGACTTTCCTCGCACATATTGCTTGACAACATACTCATTGCATGCATTTTATTTGATGTCTACTATGTTAATTCCTTTTATTAGCTTCCCTAGTAATGATGAACATGAACCCAAATTAGGGTAAATTTTTTATTCATTTTCCCTAATCCATGAGAATGGAAACATTGGTTACCCACCCATATGCACTTGTTCGGTTGTGCCTATGTGGGATTTTGTGACTGTACAAGGCATTTTCACTAAGTGTACAAGGCTAATGTACTAAAAGTACAAGGGTGTACAAGGATGTCTATCTTACTTTTTCCAATCGTGGGGAACAATCCTCACACATGTTGCTTGATAACACACGCATTGCATGCAATTTAATTGATGTCTACTATGTTCATTCATCCTATTAGCTTCGCTAGTAATGATGAATATGAACCAAAATTAGGGTAACCTTTTGTGTCATTTTCCCTAGTCCATGGTAATGGAAACATTGGTTACCCACCCATATTCACTTGAAAATATGTACCTATTAGGGATTTGGTGACTAGACAAGGCATTTACACAAAGTGTACAAAGCAAATGTGCTAACTGTACAAGTGTGTACAAGGGTGCCTATCTTGAAGGATTTCAAATGCTTTTGAAAAAATTGCTTGCTCATTTATTTTTTCCAAGAGGGACATTCCTCATTTCCCTTCGTACACATTCATTGGATGAGATAGCGCGCTTATGATGAATAGGAACCTCGATTTGGGGTCATTTTTCCCCAACTCGGTGAGCCATGACATTGGAACGTGGTTAACCCAGCCATATGCACTAGTTATGTTGTATGATCTAGGTTGAATTTCTGCAACTGTACAAGGCATTTACACTAAGTGTACAAGGCCAATGTATTAAAAGTACAAGGGTGTACAAGGGTGTCTATCTTACTTTTTCCAAACGTTGGGAACAATCCTCATACGTGTTGCTTGATAACACACACATTGCATGCAATTTAATTGATGTCTACCATGTTCATTCATCCTATTAGCTTCCCTAGTAGTGATGAATATGAACCGAAATTAGGGTAACCTTTTGTGTCATTTTCCCTAGTCCATGGTAATGGAAACATTGGTTACCCACCCATATTCACTTGAAAATATGTACCTATTAGGGATTTGGTGACTGGACAAGGCATTTACACTAAGTGTACAAAGCAAATGTGCTAACTGTACAAGTGTGTACAAGGGTGCCTATCTTGAAGGATTTCAAATGCTTTTGAAAAAATTGCTTGCTCATTTATTTTTTCCAAGGGGGACATTCCTCATTTCCCTTTGTACACATTCATTGGATGAGATAGCGCGCTTATGATGAATAGGAACCTCGATTTGGCGTCATTTTTCCCCAACTCGGTGAGCCATGACATTGGAACGTGGTTAACCCAGCCATATGCACTAGTTATGTTGTATGATCTAGGTTGAATTTCTGCAACTGTACAAGGCATTTACACTAAGTGTACAAGGCCAATGTACTAAAAGTACAAGGGTGTACAAGGGTGTCTATCTTACTTTTTCCAAACGTTGGGAACAATCCTCACATGTGTTGCTTGATAACACACGCATTGCATGCAATTTAATTGATGTCTACCAGGTTCATTCATCCTATTAGCTTCCCTAGTAGTGATGAATATGAACCGAAATTAGGGTAACCTTTTGTGTCATTTTCCCTAATCCATGATAATGGAAACATTGGTTACCCACCCATATTCACTTGAAAATATGTACCTATTAGGGATTTGGTGACTGGACAAGGCATTTACACTAAGTGTACAAAGCAAATGTGCTAACTATACAAGTGTGTACAAGGGTGCCTATCTTGAAGGATTTCAAATGCTTTTGAAAAAATTGCTTGCTCATTTATTTTTTCCAAGGGGGACATTCCTCATTTCCCTTCGTACACATTCATTGGATGAGATAGCGCGCTTATGATGAATAGGAACCTCGATTTGGCGTCATTTTTCCCCAACTCGGTGAGCCATGACATTGGAACGTGGTTAACCCAGCCATATGCACTAGTTATGTTGTATGATCTAGGTTGAATTTCTGCAATTGTACAAGGCATTTACACTAAGTGTACAAGGCCAATGTACTAAAAGTACAAGGGTGTACAAGGGTGTCTATCTTACTTTTTCCAAACGTGAGGAACAACAACAACCAACATACGAACCCAGAGGACTATACAAAATTCATTGTGCTGCAACTTATGGAAGAACTCACAAAACATCATTATGGGGTTGAGCTGCTTCAGTTAAGGAATCCCAGCAAGAGAGACATCTTGATTTGTATGACAAACACGTGCTTCAATAATTGTAACAGTTGTAAATTAGGAATTATAGAGGTAACCTGCCTGTAATCTTACGAGAATTGACTTGATAGATTTGCTTTTTAACCAAGTACTTAGTGATGAAAATATGGTTTGTGCTTGAACGGTGTCATTCCCATTAGTCCAAAATTTTGGGATGATGATCGCCATTTTTCGATGTGCCGAATGATTACTTTTAAGGTGTGGAGCTACTGCATTCTAAGAATGGTTAATAATAATTTTTAAAATCATACATAATAACTTCCAAAATAAAGACTAATAATTTTCAAGTGATTATGGATTATTCTTGAGTTTCCCTTTTCTCTTGTCTGAACTTGCTAGTTCCCAATACTAAAGTAGGAGTCCATTGATAATTTAAACACAAATATTGACTATAAGTCTCCGAATCACGACGTATTTTCTTATGACTATAGACAGTTGATGGATGAGATCAATTAGTCATAATTCTATAAAAACCTATGCATGTGAATAGCCATTATTCTGTTTTATTACTTCATCTCTTGGAGCTTTTAAGAGCAATATTGAAAGAACTTTTGACAAAGACAAGATCCAATATCCTATATTAGATAGGATGAAAAGTTTATATATGTATAAATTTTTTTAACATCGTTAACACATTTTAAAGTAGTAAGGGTCTTTTTGGATTTAAAGTGGATAATATCTATATGATTGGAAACAAATTGTTACAAATGTTATCAAAGTTGACCTGCAATCCTGTGTTAGGGGTTTATTTAGTCAATGTTTGTCTATTTAACCTTATAATCTTATGGGATGAGACGCAATGAAAATATTATGTTTGCATGAAAAAGTAATTATGATATCCCACATCAGATATAAAAAAAAGTTCCTAACCTCTTAACTTTTGTAGACGTGTTTTAAAATTATGAAAGTCCAAGAAAGTGGATAACATTTACACGGTTGGAAAGAGTTGTTATATAAGGTGTATCAATATGCTAGTCCCAAAACTAGGTTGAAGTAATCCACAAAGGAATATGAAGTGTTATGGTGAGGATGTGAAGTAATGTTTAGATGCTGATGGATAGAAGGTCTTTAAGAGGAATGTGAAGTAATCTACACATTTGGCTGTGTAGAGTCCAAAACTTACTAGGTTTTGGACCGGGATAAAACAAACTCTGATTGAGTTCACATTAATCCAACGTAAATCTAATCAAACTTTATTTATTTGCAAATACAAGTGTTAGATAAATGCAAATTATGAGAAAAGCCAAACAACTACCCTCAGCTAAACATGTTTGTACAGAGAGCCCTATTTATCCATATGACAATCTGACAAAAAAGATGGGAAATGGGAAAACAAACTACCTTTATTTAGTACCCTCATCTTTCATTGACCCTGAAAAAAATGAAGAGATTACATCCATACAAAAAATCACAGGCCATGTGTGTCAAAAATTTAGCCCCTAGTCTGATTAACAATTACATTTGACATCAGAAAAGAAATCCAAGTGTAATTGCTCTGGCAGAAATATCAACTGATTTAATTTCTGATAGTGGTACATCAACCTCCATATCATTACATCTACTAAAAGGGTTCTTATTCTACTTTCACATGTAGAATTGCTATTATAATTCATACACTACATCCCAACTTCAACTAAACAAAAGCACAAACAAAAGGCCTAAGCTAGAGCCATTTGCATTTCAGCACCCATATTGCCTAAGCCTGCAGTGAGGCTGTGTACACCCAAGGTTGCCAGGATTGATGATGAGCCCCTGATGAAGCCAAGGTTTCCATCTTCACCATTGGAACAAGCAATAGCAAGTGATCAGATATTCAATGGGAAATCGGGTGGGCACGACACTGCCAACAGGCACTGCATGACTTGTGGGCACCTCGTGTGACATTGGCAACATGTGATGGCATGCTCATGTGCTTCAATTAAGTTATGGGCTCTGACACTCTGAAACTTTCCCTAAGTCGGTAGAGAGACGAATTTTTTCAAGTGATATAACTTTCCCTTCGAAACTTTCACCGACTTCTATTGAACAGCAGAAGCTAAAACGGGCACATAAAAAATATTGTGTATAACAAAAAAAAAAAAAAAAAAAAATTGCCTTGCGCTTCCAATAAGTCTATCCAAACAAGACTTATGTCACTCAAATTGTGTGACATGCAGGAAAAGCTAGATAGGTAGATGTCTAAGGTGAAGAGAAGTGACAAAAATGTACAACAAACATGAAGGATGGTTTAATTCAAGTCAATCAGAACCCAGTTGACCCAACTAAGGAAGAGTATGATGCATTGTCATCATTGGCTGTTGGCCTCTTCTCACCATCCCTGTTTGATGCTCCATTCCCAATTTTGGGAAGTAGCCCTGTTTCTAGACCAACCACATCATGCAACTCTAATCGTCGCTGTTTTGCTTCTTCTATATCACCTTCCCAGCAAGTTTCGGAAATAATTTCAAGCGCTTTCTCCATCTTATCCTCTGTCACAAGTTCTCCATTTTGCAGGAGGACAAAGTAAACTTGTTCAGCAGAAGCCTTCCGGATCTAAGGAAGATAGCAAATAACCAGTCCATCAGCAAAGGACAGTTTATTATATAATTGAAAGGCAAAATTTTGAGGGTTTAAAATTGAGTAAAAGTGATAAATATTTTGTGTGCACCACATACCTTGGGATATCTATGGCCCAGAAAAGTGAGAAGATGAGAAAAGGCTCGGGTGTTGACGGATTCTGGAACAGAAGCAATATACCCAACTATTGCAAATGCCAGCATATAAACTTGGAGAAATCATTGTCGCCTTCAATTCCACTGCCAGAGAATCCAAACACCAGCACAGAAGATTGGAGCATAGCCCTATAAATTGAGATATCTTAAAAATGTGTTGACACCAAAGAATTAAAACTACTGACATCAAATTCCATAAATGAATCAGGATCATGCAAAAACCAATATTAGCTTACTCTTTCTGATAACAAGAATTTAGTCGGATAGACAATTTTATTAACAATTCCAGAATTGCATGAAGGGTTCATTGTTGTCCTGTAACATCTAACTGTCCTGTTATTTTCACCTTGTTTCTATTGTTTGGTCTGGTATGGATTGAAGTAGAACAGAAAATAAACTAACCAAGTCCAGGGAATGCATTCAACCAACATGGGAAGTCAAAACAATATATAAAGTTCTCTTGAATGAAATGATAAATTTCCACTAACATTGCCTGACAAGGGACACCATTTATCTGGCATGCTTTCACATCTCAAGAAAGTGAGACTTCTGAATTCAATCTTCTAGCAGGAAACATGAATTATGAACCAGTCTATATGCTCAGCCACAAAAACCTGATCTGATAAATCTAGAAAGAAAAAAATGCAAGTGAATTCAAAAACTACTTGATTAAATTAGTAATGCTCTTTTGCATAGTAAGCCAGATTTCAACTTTAATGGCTTGAAGGTCAAGGATTGTCTTGGTATTCTCAGAAAAAAATGCATAGAATTGGAGAAACTCTTCTGTTGGATGAAACTGAAGATCCTATAAAAAAAAATAAATTTAATATTTTAATAAATGCCTCTACAATAAGCATGCTTTCAGACAGTTAACAATGATGTACCAATAGAATCAAACAGAAATCGTCAAATTGATAGCAACGTAATGCATTGCAATCATCATTGATGTTGCAGATTGTCATGTAATTAGATTTCGTGAAATCTTGATGCATCTGTGATATTCATCGCTATAGTTCTATATAATATCAGGTAAGCATGCTGATAGAAGTGATTCTAAATCTTAACCATCCATTTGTTCAATTAAATAATATCTTTTTATGCTAGAAAAAGGAAAACTCCAGTATCGGTCTTGAAATACATAAAAGGTAATTTCATTAAAAAATGAATTCCATCTGAAAGAAGATATCGGACACTAAATAGCGAAGGAAAAAAAGTAATCATATAGAGAGTGGAAGTTGAGGTGTAAACATGCAAAAGGAATCATGGAAACCCATATAAATGCACAATATGCAACAACAAAGTATAGGCTATTGAAATGCAAAAGATGCAATAAATACGAAAACAGAGAGAATCTAAATGCTGAAGATATATCTTCCAAAAGCACATGGGAAGGTCATGTTTTTGTCTAGGGATGAACCATTGCAGAGTCTAGGACCACAAGACATAGCATTCCACTTTAAATTAATTTCTCATCAATCATCTTTTTCTTTCATCAGTTTCAATTCTCACTTTTCGTTAATAAATCTAAATAGCGGAGAATGGCAACCCTGTAGAGGAAACAACATAGTAGTGATTAAAAAGTGCCTTCTGCATTAGGTGAAATATGGAAGTAACCTATGTCTTGGTACTCGATTGGCCACAACCTGCACAGCCTCTCTGTGCTCAGTCATACGATCAATTGGCAAGACCCCAGAAGCAATCATCTCATTTCTTTCGAGCTAAGAAGGATGGGTGAATTCGACTAATCCCAGGGCAGCTCACATGGGTCAGTTCATCAATATATCATGTCTGAAAATGCTGATGTCTGCCTGCGAGTAGAGTGACACGCCGCTTTCACCGACCACTGACATTAAATCGTTGAGCTCTTCCCAACATTAGGGTACCCCAGAGCATGACTAACATTTTGGTCCGAAATGGGTGAAGGAGCAAGTTCTGGCTTGATCTTTTACTTTTTATCTTCCTATTTTAGTTCTTGTTTAAATCATAATAACGCTTTCATTAATGACATTAGTAAGGGACAAGGCGGACACAGGCATCCCAAGAATTTAACAAAATGAGATTAAACAAGAAGATAAGTAATCAACAGCCTTTCCAAAACCAAAAACATAATAGGTTTGCACAGCTGAGTGAAGGTATTACAAAACAATAAAAAAAATAACACTAAATACAGCCCCAGGGAGGTTAAATTCTGCCAAAGCTATTGCTTTTTAGCCTTGGCCCCTAAATGCATCAAGCCTTATTGATGATGGCATGCAAGGAGGCCCAATTAAAGGAACACTTCCACTCTGGCAGTGCCTATAAATAATTTGGTTGAAAGTCACTCATCAAACTTCCAATGAACTATTACTTCTCAGTCATTCATTGATTTCAATAACAAGTAAGAAACTCCCTCCATTAGAGCTTGGAAAGACCAAAGCTTTGGCCTATAATAGCTCTCTAGGAAGGGCTAGGGAAGCTTAGCCTCAACAGTGAAACCCTCTCTAGCAGGTTTAGATAAGTAATGGCATGGAGAGGTTTTTCTCAAGGGCCAATTGTCAGTTTTTCCCCATCCTGTAAGTTAATAGAGATGCATTGGTTGCTGATTATTGCTCTTTGGAGGATGAGGCTGATCCAGTGGAATCAAAGTTCTGGAGTTTCCATGATTGGAACGTAGGACAGCTGAGAAGATTCCGGCTTGCAGTGGTTATCAGCCCAGTATCCAAAGTGACAAGGGAAGATGTATTAATTTGAAGGATCTCAAATAAGAACAACTTCTCAGTAAGTCCGTCTACATGGCACTATCATCCTTGTTCTGGGTAAAAAAACACCAACCCCCTCAGCTAAAATACCCTAGTCATATTACCACACACACCTTTTTGAAGTACTAAACACCTTAAACACCACTCAAGGGACATAGGATTGCTATGCAGCAACATCGGATCCTCCTTATCATCTTGGAATTCTTGCTCAATTTTCAGATCACTTTTCTTTGTCAACATACTCTCATCTTCCACACCATTGTAACCCTATTGCCTTTGGTTTGACCAGCAAATATGTTTAGAGGAGGTAACGTTTACATTAGCAGTATGGAAGGTGGCAGTCAAGTTTGTTACACATAAAACACTTAAAGATGGTTTTCTAATGTCTAAAAGCCCCATGTTAGCGGATCCCACTTTCAGTCTATAACTTTAGGATATTTCACAGTGGGGTTTATTAGCAAAATCACATTTGCCAATGAAGAGCAAATTTTGCATCATTGCTTCTTGTCTCATTTCAGCAAGCTAGCATACCCCTTGCCAAGGTGTTCCTTTCATCAAAATTTTGTGGCCAATACTTTTCCATTGTTAATTCCAAGTGACAAGCATCATCCAACATCATTAGTTAGAGTTAAGACATCCCATTAGTTATTTGTTAGACAATCTAAGTCATGGTCAAATGCACAACAACCTGATAGAACTACTCTATGTTTTTTTTTGTAAATCAATAAAAAACATTGGTATTAAATATTGATAAAGAATTTACATAAGAAGGATGACAAAATCCTCCCTGAAATGTACAACAAACTAATAAAAAAAATGTCATGATTTGAAACTCCAATATACCAGGGAGCCCATACATCAGCATTTACCCAGCATGGGAATATGACAAAAAGAGATCACATCACTCAAGATCAAATAACTTCTCTATCAAAAGAACCTAATCAATGCTCCTCTTTTTGTTAACAAAAACCCCTTTATTGATTCTGCACACTTGGAATACAGTTGATCGCGAATTGGAGAGCTGCCCTAACTTTGTCCGATTCATGAGCTTACAAGGCAGGATAGAAGAATTTCATAGTCTCTGAAGTCCCTTACTTTGTTCGCTAAAAATTCTACCAATTTCTTTCTTTGCCAAACACCCAAATGGTGCTCTCCAATCCAACACATGAGATGGTCATCATAATTCACATAATACTCCTTCTGGGGAACTCAAAATCTATTTTTCTGTTTGAATAGTATAGGCATATCCTCAAATTAATGACAACAAGAAAAAGCATACACCATCTTCTTCCACTCTCTATTACACAAGATGCAATAAGTAGGATAAGTCTTTTAAGAC
>JBAPGN010002054.1:0-13516 GCA_037355405.1 Vitis amurensis
ACATTCAACTGAACAAGTTCGGGTCAAAGATCTCCTTTCCACACATTCCTAACAAATAGGAGATCGAATTCTCCTGTCATATAACGCCTCAAAGGTGTATTCGCCATGCGTAGCTTTGAAAACTATTATTGATAGCAAAACTCCAACTAGGGGTAAATGATCATCCAGTTACCTTTTAATCACAAGCACAAGCTACTCAACAAATCTTCCAAGATGAATTATCCTCTCGATGACATTAGTTGCGGGAAAGAGTTACCTAAAACTCAACTTGGTACCTAATGTGCTTTCATTGTCAAACTAGCTTAAAATCTAGAAGTGAAACGAGGATATTTCGTCAGAGAAAATTATTTAGAAACAGGATAACTAGCATTCTCCACAATCTTCCTTAATATATAAATTGAGTAACAGGTAAACGATCCATAGAAAAATTGACTTTCATCGGCAGAAAATGAGCGGACTTTGTCAATCGATCAACAATCACCTAAATCGCATTATTGCCCCATAAGGTCCTTGGTAACCCTGTTACAAAATCCATAGTAATATGTTCCCATTTCCACTCGGGAATAGTAATATGTTCCATTGCTGGTCGTTGATGCTAAGCTTTCACTTATTGACACACCAAACACTGAGCCACAAATTGCACAATATCTTGCTTCATACCTGACCACCAATAATTCTGTCTCAAATCTTTATACATCTTTGTCCCTCCTAGGTGGATTACAAGCCTAGAACAATGAGCTTCCTCCAAAAGCTTTCTCCTTAAGTCTCCATCATTTGGGACACAAAGTCTAGTCTTAAACCTCAAAATCTCATCATCTGATAAAACAAAGTCAGACTTACTACCCCTCTTAACTTCCTCCATAAGCTACACTAATTGCATATCATTCTTTTGTAATCTTAATTCTCCCAACCAAGTCCAGTTGCACTTTAAAGTATGCCATAAGAGCTCTCGAGTCCAAAACTCTTGTATGGACTTGTAAACTCCTCAAATCTTCTAATAATTGACTCTGACAACCTCTAATAGTTGCTAAGGAACCAACAGATTTCCTGCTCAAGGCATCAACCACAACATTTGTCTTCCCTGGGTGATACTAAAATGCAATCATGCTTTAGGTTCAATCCACCTTCTTCGTACCTCATGCTTCAATTTCCCTTTTGGGAAAATAAAATACTTTCAAAACCTTAATGTATCTGGATATCTCACAATTTCACCAAAAAGAAAATGTCTCCAGATCTTAAGTGCAAAAACCATAACAACTAACTCCAAATCAATGAGTAGAATAATTCATCATAGGCTTCAACTTATCAAAGTAAGCAACACCTCCGCATGTTGCATAAGAACACAAATCCAAAACGCTGATGAGGCAATCACTATACACCCAAAAACCCTTCTTAAGCTTTGAAGGGATAGTCAAAAAGGTTGTCTTGTGCAAATCAATGGGGAACCTCCACCTCCCTCTTGTGGAGCAGGTGGAGATCCTCTCGGAAGACATCAGATATCCTACAATGGATGTTTTGATTAGAGCCAAAAATATGTGCTCTAATGACCACATATTCATATGATTGTGCACCAAATGACAATTCAATCACCCAACGTTTGACCCCTAAATCAATGCTAAGCCCTACATGAGTTAATCTATATTTGGAAGTAGCTCAGTTCAAGGAAAGAAAATTGTGCAAATGAAGACTTTAGACTTCTCTGAAAGATCAGAAAGGCTAAATAGAAATAAGTGATCAAGACCATTAAACTAAGGAAAGAAAAACAAGATATCATGAGGATTGGAGGATATAATTACCCATTATGGATAATAAGAAGCAAGGAAAGCATGGGAATGAGGCATGAAGCCAGATTAGCTACAATGAAATTTAGAACTCAAAAATCTATGGCATTATATAACCTGAATTTGAGACAAATGTGGAGCACTTTCTGGAGTACCATTATATAAACTATATATCGTATTTAAGCTGAAGTCAGGAGTCCAAAAATTCCAAAACGGTTTGCAAATCGGAGCTAAATGAAGAATTATGCCATTTGAAGACAACTACACCAATTACTGGAGGGTCATTTCAAATGATTTCGAAATTCCAACTATGAATTTCAAATCCACTTGAATGACACCCAATTTTGAATTCAACCCACTGACACTTGAATTGTTCCGCCTCCTCCTACCTCGGAATTGATCTAACCAATCTATCCGCCCTAGGTGGAGCCCCACACGACTAAGAAATCTAATCTTTTATATTTTTTAATCATTTTTTGAAATTATTTTGTATAATGGCCCAATGAGAGTGTGCTACTGTTATTAATTGAGATATAAATAAACTCTCTCAATTCTAGTTTTTAGAGAATTTGATTTTGTTCTGGAACGTTACCATTGAAGTAGAAGAAGACGAGAACTTTGGGTTGTTTTCTTTTCCTCCTAGTTGAATATATCTGTTTTTATTTCTTTGATTCAAATTATGATTTTTACCCTATATGATTAGTGAATGTGGACATCACCCCCATGAGAGGCTAAGAGCCAACTTGGGCTTGAAGCATGAAATCCAAGGCTAGAAACCGTATAGACAATGGAGTAAATTACTAAATTAACAAGAGATAATATTGTATGGGTGACAATTTTCATTTTTTTATCCTATCCTTGTAAACTTAGTTAGGAATTGAGTACGGTAGGTTATAGTACTAGTGATTCTTGGCTAATTCTTATCATTGGAGTTTACCTAGCTTCCCCACCTTATTTGCCCTTGATCTAAACAAAGCTATAAGGGAGTGGCAAAGGTTAAAAACCAAATCTTAAATGATAACAATCTCATTACGTCCTGATGTTCTTAGGAAATCTGTCTTTAAAAGGAAAAAATGTCATAGTTTCGGACAATGCATCTTGGATAGTTATAAACTCAACTGATCGCGGATCTGGCCAAGATCTTAAACCCTAAGATCATTTACTTAAAATCCCTTTTCTCTAATCTATACCTGTTTGGATTTGGAAAAACCCCAAACTTGAATCAATTGAATTTAAAATTAATATTCATTTTTTCATTATTAATTTAATTTCTTTACTTGTTAACATTATATTTTCACATACTTGTTTTTTCATCTACGAAGGATTAAATACAAAAACAATCATTAAACTATTTCTATATGACAATTTCATAAACCGTCCTGAGACATACTCGAATACACAAAAACTCAGTGACTCTTTCTCTAGTATTTTTTTACCAGAGTTACACATAAAAAAGGCTTAAGCTATTTTTGAGTACAATAAGCAATTTCGTCAGTATTCAACGTTAGAATCATTTTCCTCATTCACAAATAAGCCAAAAAGCGCTTAAACCTTTATCTGGAGCAAGACCTAGCTCTAAGATGAGATCATACGCAGTGGTTGTCCACATCTTCCTCAAAACTAAAATCAGGCTGACCAAGAATGCTAAACTACTTTTCCCAAAAACATAATCAATAGAATGCATGGTATTGAGTACAATCCTCCCTAAATCAACATTAAAATCTTGGAGTCAAGAATTACTAGTCAATTGTCATCGTTCATACCCAATCATCACACAACAATCGCTAAGTATTTATATACCACAACAAAATCTCACCAAAGGATAGCAACAAATAAATCAAAGTCATTATCAATCGCAAACCCACAAAACCAGCAAAAGATACGAAAATAAAAAGAGTGCATTTGAACCAAGATCAATAAGGCTCTAGCAAATAAGGTGAATTCGAAGAGTACTTCTTCACTACATCAGAAGTAGCCTGCATCTCTATGAGTCATAAGCAAATATCCGCCCATTGAGCCCTGGGCTACTTCTATCCTCTTTATTCTCTCCTTAAGCTTTCCAAATACAAACTTTCTTACTCTTTTGACAATCCCCTAACCATATAGTCCCTTGTTTTCCACAACCCAAGCAAGCTCTGTCTCTCAGTAATAGCATGCCTCCCCCATGCTTTTGCCACAAGTTAGGACAAATCCACATTCTAAATTTTGTGTGTTCCTTATTCTGATTTCTACTTGTGGCCACCTTGCTGTGTGGATTCCATGGCACCTATCATTCTATTCCTCTTCTTTGTGTTCCTTTATTGGTGAACTCTTCATTATCCTTTTCTTGTAATAAGGGCTTGTCACCCACCTCTAAATGACACTAAGCTTTAGAAATAATATCTTATTCTTCAGATAAGTTTCAGTCCATCCTGAAACTTTAATCCTTTTCTCCTCTCTATAGCAATCAAACTTGGCAAACATGATAGCTTCGGTCAACTTAGCCTCTACTGGGCATAGTCAAATCCCATGTCTAACGCGAACAAACTCTACCCACCTTTGTCTCGAACACTATCAGAAAGTACTTCTTAAAAATATTCCTAAACTAACTCTAAACAATAGCCCCTAATCTCCAAAAGCCTCTTATCATACGCCACTAATGGTTGCCTCTTTGTCAACATAAATGTACATTAAGCTTTTTGTTCCTTTCAAAAAAATCAATGACACAAAGAATTCCTATCTCATTAACCAACCTCTGCCTCGTTGTATCGAAGTACCAAAAAAGTAAGGGACCCAACTTCTTAAAATTCGTCAAAGAGCCTACCCAGTAATTGAGGATTCCTTAAACCATACTTCCAGTAGCTCTAGCCTGATCGCTCAACCAAGCCAGCCTAAAGTCCCTAAAAATTTATAAAAGCCCTTCAGTACTCATAGGGCAAACCTCCGGTGGAGAAGGTAATATCATTAGGCCTAACTGTTTTGGGAAATGTAGGACTCCTGTGGCATGGTGTCCTATAACAGCAAAGTATAACTAAAATTAGTCACTAGAAGCCAAATAAAAGCAAATCAGAATATAAGAGAATAAAAGGAATCGGCTAGATTGAAGTTGAAAACTTAAACTAATGCATCACTCATCTATTCCCAAAGATAAACTAAACAATTCCTATCAAGATCCACAACCTAGTGCTCTGATACCACTTCTGTCCACGCCCCAAGAACCCACCAGGGTTTGACGGTCATTTCGCACCTCAAACCCAAGGCCTATAAGTGTCAACTGCGCCAAACAATTCATATTTTAACTAGAAGTAACCAATTACCCAATACTATTCAAGTGGGAAACAAAATTTTAAAATTTCAAACTTAACTTTAAAACTACAGCATCCATCAAAGCCAAAATCCATTATCCAATAAATTGCAACTCAAACAAATTCAAGTGCTAACAAATTTTCATATCTCCAAATCTCACTCAAAACTTATCATAAAAAAAATTTGTAATTCAATCTAAAAGCTTCCAAAAACAAATATCCAATATGAACATAAAACTAAGCTAACAATGTCAAAAATACATTCCTAAGCAAACATCCTAACTGATGACATTTCCCGAACCTACCAATCACTCCTCCCCGAAATAGGGTTACTTAAAAACATTATCAACAAATAGAATGAGCTCAAGCCCATATAAGAATCATTAATGCAGTTCCATGGACCAAATATTCAGTTCACTTGCAAAATAGAGATATTAATAAACTAATTATTTTCCATAAACCTTTTGAAGTCAGTTTTTCTAATATATTCAAACTTTTAACTATACACTTCATTTCTGATCAAACATTTCATATCAAAATCAATCAAAACATTCAAATATTTGTTCTCTGTCATCAAACATCAAATGGTGCCCAGTTAGTGGAATTTTCAATAGTTCGTCTTCAAATTTTCCTTTAAAGGTGGACAAACCAATCACTACTAGTACTAGTACCTCTAACCAAACTCTTAGAGTTAGGTCCAAATCAATTACATTCCATCAGAAATGTAAAGATCAACATTATATCCCTGACAAGGGTCAAACAAACCAAGTTAAACACTTATTCAATTATTTCAAATTTGCAATAACATAGTATCTCACATTTCTCCGTTGTAAACAAAATAAAGGTTCTACCATACTATTTCATGCAAAAAATATTTTACTCATGCATAAAATCGATAATAACTCAAAACGTTTCCAAATGGTATATAAAATTTATTTTCTTTAAAAAAAAAAAACTCATTAATTTCCTTACTTTCAAAGAAGTCCTATAAAAAACTTGGGGAAAAAAATAATTTTGAAAAAATCACTCTTCAACCTAATATATCATAAAAAATAACTATTACTAATATTAAAATTTAAACTAATCTATCCTATTAAATAAAATTAATATTCCCAATTGCTTCTAATATACCACATACTAATTTAATTAAATTGCAATTTTATTTCATTATAAAATTCTATAATTTTTTTTATTTTTTATTTTACTAAATCTCTCATTCTATTTATTACAATAAGCCATTATTACTATTATCTTATTTATTAATCTAAAACTAAATATTATTATTTTATTAATTATCCAATTCAATAGCCACCTAAACCATTACCCACTTGTCTCTGGTACACACAAAACCAATAAAACGAAGCAAGTTCTTCCCATTGCCATCGTCATTATTATGATGATTCATTATATGTATATATATATTCCAAGGCCTTCCTTCAATCCAATGCATATGCCTTTTTTATTTATTTATTATTATTATTATTATTTCTTTGAGTAATGTGCACACAAATATAATGTCCCAATACCATAAATACAAGTATCTATATCACCCCTCCAAAATCTAGAAATCATGTAATTCTTCATATTATTTATTTATTTTCTTTTCAATCTAAAGCTTTACAAACGACTTATTTATTTATTATCTAAATCTAAAATTTCTTTTCTTCCTCTGATTTTTTTTTATCTTCAATCGTACTAACAAAAATAAAAAAAAATCAAAATTTTCAATTTTCTTTTAAACAAACCCTAATCTAGATTGGGGTTTCTTCAAAAATTACCTAAAGTTTTTCACAAAAAGTGACAGATCTAAGAAAATAAGATTGAAGAATTATAAGAAAAAAAATTCTTACCTATAAAGATCTATTCTTCAAACCTTGAATTTTGACTCCAATCTTACGTTCTCTGGAATTTTGAACAGGAAAGTTATTTAAAAAATAACAGGGAGAATAGAATTTCTAATTTATACATAGGGTATTTATTCGTAAAATTACACTTTTACCCCTCTTTCATTTTATTAAATTAATTAATTAACTAATTTAATTATTATTATTATTTTCCTAAATTATCCCTAAAAAAATACTTGGGCGTTACAGAGGTAGCGTCCTAGGCTTACTTCTTCTGGTACTGTTCATTTCTCTTTTTGTTGATAGGGTTTTTGTTCCTATACATGCATGTGCGGAGAAGGAGCTAGGGTGTGATTAGAGCGAAAAATGAAGTCTTTTCTTGTTAATTTGTGTGAAATAGAGCTAATTTTTAGTTCTTAATTTACATAAAATGCACTGCGTAATATTTGGTCTTTCATTTACTCTGTCTCATGCTCACATGGCATGGTTGACCTAGCAACCTAACAAGCTGCAATGTGGAATGACCTTTCATCTTCCCAATTTTTCAAGAAAGGAGTGATGTAGGTTCACTTCACGCATTCATAAAACTTTCTGGCAGTTCTGATGAAATGAAATTATTATCCAGAGTTGTCCCTCAAATTTAGTGACTGGATTATGAAATCAGATTTCGAGTTCAAATAAGTTCACCAGCGGCAATTTGTGAATCAAAAGACTGATCCTACTTCTTTATATATGCATTGTGCATGACATGTTGCATATATGTATTTATGTATATGTCGCTGTACTTGCTTCGCCTTCTTTAAGGCGCTTTTAATTCATGTCCTCCTTTTGCCTATTTAAAAAAAAAAAAAAAAAAAACCTTCAAACAGTAATGTTACAGTAATCTGAACCGTTCCCATGCACATATTAAATCAGTAATATGCAGCAATAAAGTATCAACATTCTTATTTGGGTTCATTTCAATTGATCCCACTTAGTAGGGATTCTAGCTTTGAAAGTTCTGTTTGGAAACGTGACTTGAATCTCATTATCTTAATTGTCAATGGTTTACTTCGAGCTTTCCCATCTTAGTACCAGGACATGGCAAAAATTACAGTTGAGTACATCTAGATAATTATAGCTGAAAATAATTATGACTCATTAAATTTGAATATAATATATTAGCAATCTGAGTAGTGTGTGTAACTGCATTTAACATCAATTATAGGCCTGTGTCAATTACATTAGTTCTCTTCTTCCTCTTTGAAGAGATAGATTATGATGTGGGTTCAATATTGATTCGGTAAATTTTTGACATTATGGTTGAAATTGGTTTCTGAAAGGCATAACTGTTTTTTCATGTTAATAATTAAGAGTGACATTACATAAAATCGTTGATATGGCAGCAATAAAGTATAAACATTCTTTTAGATTTTTCTCCACAAAACTTTACACTCTTACGTAGTATTATCTTTCTTTTGCTGTACACGTCCAGAATTTTGAGATTGACTTATGCATATCTTTACAATACTCTCCATCCCTCTTTCCCTCTATGTTTGTCTCTCACACATGCAAGTGCATGGATGTACCCATGCAAATTTCTCCCCATCTAACCTTTGCTTCCTTGTAGGGATACACCCATGGATTATGATGACAATGATTTTCAAAGCCAAAATCTTCGATTACTGGAAGGTAGTGCCAAAATTTCCTCCTGTTTATAGGCCATATGCTCTTCCCAAGTGAATATTGATGACAGCCCAGGGCATCTAAGTCTTGGATAGTCTTGTTTGAACTGAGTTTCTTGGCATTTGAAAGTCAAGAAGACAACCAGTGGATGAGGAGTCTCTCGAGAAGCTAGTGGGATTTAGAGTTTCGTTCAGTCTTGCAGGAAATCTTGCTTCTATATCCGCCGAACAATGTTTGATCTTGAGCCACCGTCCTCAGAATCTGTTGAATCTATAATAAATCTGTTGCAGAAGAAAATTTGTTCCATTGTAAATACTCAAGGACTCAGGCCTTGATGAGTTGGAGGCATAACTAAGCAAATGACATAATCTGAAACCCAGAAATTAGTCCAAATCTTGTCTAACGTGGAGGTAATTGTTTATAGATTCAGACCTACAATACGCCCAAGATGAGTTCTGGGAAGTTTTCTGTTCTAAACATAGATGCAGGAAAAGAACTACCTCAGATTGAGGATACGCACTGAGCTCATTTGGCTTACAAAGTTCCACTGAACCTGTGCTACTGAGGAAATATGATTAATTGATAGCAAGGAATGATGCAAATCAAAGCGGGAAATTTATTACTTTGTTTCATGAATCACTGAATAACACATACTCAGGACGATTTTTCTTGTCTCTGGATGGCAAGTTGATAATATAATCACCTATCATAATGTTCCTTAAATACTGAGTGAGTTTGAACAATCAAAAGCTCCCCCAATCATATAAATATAATTATGTCATGGTAGTGGAATGCCTTATCAAAAGATAATGAGTGGATGAGAGAGCACCAGTGTTTGTAGCAAGGAGAAACAAATTAATGAATAAAGTCGGAGGGAAATTTTTATTACAGTGGTGCTGGTTACTGGAGCACCCTCTCATTTGGACTCCGAAATCTAGGGGAGAGAAATGTGTTGAACTTTTGACTAGTAATGTGGAGACCTTCTAGTACGATCGTGGAAGAGTGATTCTAACTGATATTGTGGAAGATGCACGAGGTTTTAAAGGAATCTGTTCAGGAGAGAGCAAATGTAAAAAGTTCTTGTCAAAAGGACACAGAATGGTTATCAATACAGAAATATTGCATGGGGCCACCCATTGCGCAAAGCGGCATCGAATAGTTTTCAGGATGCTGTTGATCAGCAAAGAAATGCAGAATAATTGTGCCCATAATTAGAGCAGAAATGGACTCTCATGTGCAGCTTGTAGGACCCCCTCCCCCTGATGATGCGTGGCGCACATTTCCCGATGACACTTGGCACACGATGTTCCCCTATCGATATACCCCCATCGGATCCCCCCCACTCGCCCACGTGCCCAATGAGCGCAAAAAATTAATCTCAGTTCAAGAAACAATTATTTTTAACCGCCATTCTGCCTCAGGCAAATTCGGGCAAAGTTAAAAAGGGGCATTTTAGGAACCCTCCCCCTATACTGTGGCGCAATTTCCATACACGTGGACACGTTCCTAATCGATACCCCCATCCAGATTCTCCCAAGACACGTGCGCGCTTGTCTCCTAATTCGAGACTCCCTCAGAGAGCCACACACACCACAAAAACATACACCGGACGACCCGACATATCCGTACGGCATATGTTTGTCCGATCAATTGACTAAGTAAGCAATCTTGGCATTGTCATTCCAACAACCTCCACGCCCACGTTCCCACCTGCGATGAAAAAAACAGGAATGAAGTGACGGCAAGTCACTTCCACATCTCTGGCAACCGCGCGCCCCCATATCTCTGTCCTGCACGCCATAGGTATGAATGACCCTTACCACCATCCTAGAGGCTTTTCAGACACAAAAGCCAAAATATCCCCTATCATTTAAAGAGGAAACAAGCCCTAACACTATATATTATGACCTTCACGCAAGAAGAAAGTAAAGCTTTGCTATACCTATAAAAGGCCAACTGATTTATCTCTCTAACCATGACTGACAAACCATCGGAGGTGCATCCGACACCCTGTCCGGACTGTCTTTGCAGGAACGATAACAGGAACCTATACTGTTGAGGACCAGCATCCATCCAATTGGCAACTACGGATCACCAGGACGCGATACCTCAACACAGCTGACTTATGGAAAGACAATTGTGAAAAAAGGAATTTTTGGAAAGTGTGAACCAATGAAATAGTGATATATCAACCAGTCACTTGGACGTTCTCTGTTATCTGAGGGAAACCAATAAAACTTTCTGAAGTAATTCGGGTGAAGGAGAAGCCATCACGAGGGAGATATTTCTAGAAGCTGTGGTATCTTTTCTCAGCTGATTGTGTGGGAATCACATACAACTGAAAAAATGTAAAATGTGCAAATGTTGCTTTTGCAGTTCATGGAGAAGATCTAAAGCTGCGAGACTATGTTCCATTTCCACTCCATCGAGTCTATTCAATACGCATTCAAAAGCACTCCAGCAGAGTCTATCATAACTTTGATTCAATGTTCCTGTGTTAGGAGGGGATGTGAAGTGTTACTGATTGAGGAAGTAATATGGACATGAGATTGTGCTTGGAATGCCTATTGGTGAATTAGCAAAGAAAATATTGAGTTCCTAGATTACAATCTATGCTCCTTCTAGGAATGAACCAGTTGACATGAAATCGTTATTTTTGATCCTTAAAATCTAAGGCTTGTCAGGCATATTTTTCAAAAAGCTCTTAAAGCACAGTTTTGGAGATCAGTTCTTAGAAACAATTTTCAATTGTTTTGAAGAACAAAATCTTATGTCTTTCTCCATGCAGATATTGTTGACATCATGTACAATGCAAAAGTTCCCAAACTCCATATGCCAATTGTTTGTTAGAACACTCTACCAAGGACATTTGAAAAAACCTAAAATTTGTTCTAAGAAAACAGCATATTTTCTGCCTTCAGTAAAAAAATTGTTAAACATGTTTTTAAAGTTAGAAAGTGTTTTTTGTTTTTTAAAATAAAAAATTGTGTTCAAGAACAGTTTTCAGACATGCCCTAAAGTTGCTAGATCTTCTAACTGTTCTTCTGTTCCTCTTATTTTTCTTCTGCAGCACAGATCAGTCTTAAAATACTCACTTGTTCACATAAATATTAGATGTTCTTCTTCCTTCTGTTTAGGTTTACACTGTTGATTCTTTTGTCCATAAAGAGGATGGGAAACCACCTTCACTTAAGCGGCTACTCACTTTGAATAGAAAGGAAGAAGTTGCATGATGGAGGTTCTGTGGAAGTAAGTTATCAGCTGGGACGAGCATTCTCAATGGGAAGTAAATGGTTTCAGCTTCTGATGAAAAAGATGCATGTTGTGACACTGCTGGAGAGAAGCCATCTGAGACAATCGATTCATCTTTGCCAATGATGGAGATTTCTAATGCAGTGAGCCAGAATGAACCTCAAGCAAATGATACTGACAAAACGATCAGAGGTCTAAGATTGGAGTCATGCCCTGTTCTGTTGTTATTCAACAGTGAAAGATGTGTGTGCTGAAGCCAATACTTGTGTTAAAAATTTCTGAAGAAGGCAAACCACAAAAGAAGCTTTGATGAGCTCCTTAAAATTACGTGAACAATTTATTTTTATATTTGTTTTCTTGTATCATTTTTTCATCTAGTAGTTAATTTAAATTAACTTTTCTGACAGTGTGGGCATACTCTAGTCAATATCTAATACTTACCTCAATTAAAAACCTTATACAATAGAAACTCCCGACATCACTACTTGCCAAACTACCCAAGCTTACGATCCATTCAAGTCATATCCACCCTGCCATTTTCTCTGGCTCTGCCACATATATCCTGTTGCCTTCGTTCGATCTAATATTCTAAACAGCGTGCTTTTTTCTTTTAAGTTCTTTTGTTGCAACAGGCCAATCATCAGGCTTGCTCATCTATGTTTTATGGCACTGTTTACTTATCCCAAATGCGTGTGGTTATGTTCGTCTATCTGCCCTTCTGCACTGGCCTATTGTGTTTGTTGTTTGAATTGATGTGATATGGAATTTTCTATGAAGAAATATTAGTTTTTCTTCTCAAATTGTTTTCCTTTGTCCTGATAACCTCTATGACTGATGCCTACGTTTCTTTGTCAGATGTGGAAATTTCAAGAAAGGACACATGCTTACACCACCTGTGCCTTTCTCCTCGGAGGGTTCTTGCTCTGATATTGGCCAAAAAGTTCAGGAGGAAAATGGAGCTACTTGCGTCAGCAGACAGCTGTCTCAAGTACTGAAGTGAGTTGATACATTATGATTTATCCTTCTTATTCATCACTTCTTTTAAACTAAAGACTATTAATAGTTTTGCCTGTCATTTCTCGTTCATCTTGCTTCATTTTTCTTACTTTGGTTTTAAGGGTGGGATTACAAAATTTGGGGATTAACTATGTGATCTTTAATATATTAAACAAGACTTATTGATAAAGCAATCTTCCACATACCACTGTTCATCCATGGATGTTTTTAACCCAATCATCCATTACCAAATACAAAATCTATTTGACCATCAAGTTGAGAACATTGGAAAGCAACTCTGTCCATTGATACAAAATGGGAGAAACAAAAAATGTTCAGTGTCCTCTCTCTGTTCATTGAACTTGTTACCCATGAAAATTGTAAGGGACTATATTGAATTCCTATTTCTACCCATTAGATGTTCATCTCCCTTACCTAAATTCCTAATTACAACAAAATGATACATTTCAATTAGTGTAATCTAATGTCAGAAGAAGGAAACACTTGCATATATCTAAAAACTTTATCTAAACTTGAAACTGTCATGAGACTTGAATCCAGGTTACATGTCTTATCAAACCATGTTCCAATAACCAAGCCTGGCTTTTTACCTGTTAAGTCACCAATTATGTTCCAGTTTTCTTAGGAAGCCAAATTGTGTTGCACAATAATGATGGAAAAACTCAAGTTGTGA
>JBAPGN010002055.1:0-13397 GCA_037355405.1 Vitis amurensis
TCAATTAAATAGTGCTTACTGTATTTTGGGCTTGAGCTTCCCGTTTTGGCAACTCTGATATGTATGAGCTATGTGTTTTGGTATTCATTAAATTGTGTACTAATCCATTCTCTTGAAAGCGCATTGTTGGGCTCGTTGGCCCAGGTACGCATACACTCTCATTCTGATACTGTCACTATAACATGTTCCGATTCTCAATTTGTGGCAATGATCGTATCAGGATATTCATTGATTTCCTCATCATTGGCCATGATTGCTTTTATTTTATTAGTAGAGACCCCGATTTGTAGGGACTTAGAAGGGTGCTACGGTTCCTACGCGTACCTTCCGATAAGTAAAGCTGACCCCCGAACCCGATCCGGTTTTTCACAGACCACACTTTTCCGAACAAGGAAGTCACACTTAGGGTTTTTCTTTCTTATTTTGTTTTACCTTTTAAAAATAAAAGCAAAAATACAAAGGTGGCGACTCCAAGTCATTTTTCTTAATAAAATGAAAATCAACTTTTCGAATAAAAATCGAGCTCGCCATTCGAGTGGGAAACGCATCGAGCTGAAATGCGGGGTCCACAAAATGGCGACTCCACTGGGGATCTTTTAGAGGGTCAAGCTTGAACTTAAAGTGAAGCAAACGTGGCGTTGGGTGAGTCGATCAGTGAGTACTCATTTCTTGATTGCACATCGAGAGTTCCCGAGCTTTCACTTGGGACATTGACATGTTGATCATGTTGGTTGATTATTTTGGATGGGGATTCTAATATAGCCAGTTTCTTAATGCTTCATTGATATATTTGTATGAGATATTTGACATGCTAATTATGAGATTGATTATCTTGATTGAGGATTTTGATTTTTCTATGCTTCATTGCCATGTTTGTTGAGTATATTGACATGTTGATTATATTGATTGCTCATCTTGCCTTGCTCAGCATAGTCATTCTGATTTTGCCATGTTTGTTATGATTACCTCACATGTATAGACTCACCATTGTATATCATTTGATTTGACATGATTGATTCTCTCAGTTATATATTATTTTGTTTATCATAGAGCATGCTATCATTTGTCAGCTATTCTTCTTGATTGGCTTGTGTGTAGATTTGGATGATATATACCTGTTTTGCATGATTGTCTGTTGCATGACTCTTCTCATCCTGATGCGACTGCATGTGTTGTGTGTCTATGTGGAACACACACTTATCCCCTTATTTTTCCAGTCCTGCTCGGTCGACCATTGTTTTTCCTTGCTCTCAATATTTGATATGAGACTTGTTGCCTTGTTTCTTCTTCGACGGAGCTAGTATAGGAATAGGGTCTAGCGACGGGCCCCTAATTCTATGTTTGGGAGCATTTTGGAGTGGTCGACAATTATGCTTGTTGGAGTCCCGAACTTTGAAGACTTGTATAGCCCAGAGCTAGATTTCAGGATATTTGTGTGGTCAGTGTGTTTTCTTTTAGTATTCATAGGGTTTTTGGATGCACCCACACCACTCATTGTGGACTTTAGTCGATTACTGAGTGCGGAGAGTTGTGAGAGGTTTCACCATAGGAAACCCTCTGGGATGTCGAGGTAGTGCATGTGTGAAGGTGATGACCACCTTGCATGGAAGTGCCCCGTCTCTTTAGAGGCATGCAGAGGGTTGCGTATCGCTGGAGGGTACAATCGCTTCTGCTAAGGATCTTTTAAAGTCCACCCTTACTCATTTAGAGCCACCTTGACCTCGTAGGTTGAGCCATAGATCCTTCGATTAGGACTCCCTCCCTACACGTGTGTGCATCTGAGGGCCTTCAGAGCCTCTTTAGTTATAGTTCGGATCTAGTATTTCGCTCTTTTAGTCTCTTAGTTGAGAGTGCTCGGAGATCGGTAGAGTTTGAGTATCGGTTGGATGCACCTTTCGTCTGGTCGCCCCTTAGTTTTGTGGTTTTTCACTTGACGAGTTTAGCATGTTTTCCTCTTAGGGTTTTCGTTCTCATTTCTTGGCTCGACACACCCTTTCACTTTGATTATCACTCACTCGATACTTTGGGATATGTTCATTGATCATCTTTTTACACTACACACCTGTCACGGGCTCAGTACCTCATTCTTTGTTTTGATTATTGGGTTAGATTTTCGACGATGTGATGACAGGACCAGTCACTATTTTTTTTGTTGTTTAGTCTTGTTTTACTTTTGACTTTTAGAGACTATAACTCGATTCTTGAGTATTGTCTTTGTTATCCTTCTTTTGCATGATATACTCATCGGTTATCCCATTGGATGTCTTTTTCTTTATGCACATATGTTTGTGTTTTGTGATATGATGTGTTGTTCTTTTTACTTGAGGCATTCTCTCACTTACACATTGTGGTCTTGAGGCTTGACCTATCATGGAGGATATTGAGCCTATTAGCCCTAGGTCAGAGATTTGACTGAGGGAGTATCGAGACTGTGACACATCTTCTTATGATTCAGAGCAGTGCCTTGCTCACTTCCCGCAATTTGACTCTGTTTTGACCTACATCCTCCATTGTGGAGCTTTTGCACAGCACTACCCTTAGAGACCATTATATGACCTTCCATCCTCGGTTTTTTCTAGCTTTACACATTCCCCCTCTGGTCCGACAGGTAGAGAGCGAGGAGTTTGAGCCTAGGGTTGATCTCAATGACGACGGTTAGCTTGTGATCTTTGGGTGGTTTACGATATGAGGATTGGGTCGATTGCTTTGATGAGACTGTCACTTACTTTTTCGTGAGTACAGAGGTTGATATCGTATGATGAGAGTTGGCTTATGATGGGCAGTCGTGCTTGATGAGATCACCATTCACTTTGCTTTGAGAGGATCATCTTTGAGATTATTATGGAGCATTCGGAGTAAGGTTGATACATGATCCTAGAAGGAAGTTCAGACCCAACTGGAGCGGACCTTATTTCATCAGGGAGTTGACCCAGAGGGCGCCGCATGGTTGATGGATTAGATGGAAACCGATTCTCAGAGCCGACAAAGTGGATACGCTAAAGAGGTACTATGTTTGAGACCATGGTCGCAGGATGGGTGGCCATCATTTCGGTTAGCCATAT
Organism: Vitis amurensis; assembly: GCA_037355405.1. NCBI lineage: Eukaryota > Viridiplantae > Streptophyta > Magnoliopsida > Vitales > Vitaceae > Vitis > Vitis amurensis. Next base: position 3,063 of record JBAPGN010002055.1, read on the forward strand.
GCCTTGTTATTCCCTTTTTTGATACATAGTCCGTTGCTAGCCCATTGAGCCTCGCATGCGAATTATAGCCTTTCTTTCTTATCGCCTTGCTCACATTTTCACACCGGGATAGGGGCCCTTTAATGTATGCATGCATTGTTTGGGGGTCTCATGAGCCTTGGACCTAGAAGCACATTTTTCTCATTATCTTTTCCTATCATTGCACCTCTGCATTTTCATCTCATCTTGTTGGTTGTGTTATTCATCTCTTCTTCCTTATCCTATCTACTATTTGTTGGTCTCATATTCTCTCCACCCTGAGTGGTGATCCCCCTCAGTTCATCACATGGAGGATAGTCACATCATTTCCACCATCTATCTCGCGGACACTGGTTTAGAGATCCTTAGTTTGAGAAGGTCATCTTGTCAGAGAGAGTTTGTTTGTTACCTTAGCACTTGGGGGTATGTCCATTTGTTATTGATATCATCTTTGGGGTTCATTTATTCACGTTCAGGGTACGCGTATTTGTATATATTATGTAAAAAAAAAAAAAAAAAAAAAAAAAAAAAGAGAAAGAAAAAAAAAAAGAAAAAAAATCATCATTATTATTCTTATTAGCACATGTGTGTATGTGCATAGTGTTTCTCGATCATTGGAGTATGTATATTGATGTTTGGGGGGTCATTTTTATCGAGTAATGTTCGTTATGGGAGTTCGTAATGTGAAGGCCTCTTCTGAGATCCCAAAATGGTATTTGTATTGCTTCGTCATATCTATTGTGAGAGAGACCGAGTGACCTTCTCCTAAGGACTCTGAGTCATTGTCCCTTTCATCATTAAACATTCATTATTGATTGTGACTTCACTTTCATGTTTGATCCTGAGTCGATCATTCAAACCTTTCTTCACATATTCGTTGTTTCGCTGTCGCTTTTATCGTTGCTTGTGATTCATCTCATTCCTCTTCACGTTTATTCTCTCCATTACAGGCGACCGCATCTCGGGTTTCGATGCTCACGTTCGACATGCATCAATTACCACAATATCACTATCAGTTCATTTTGTTCAACATTGTCTCCTTATTGACATCATTATTCACGTTTAGTCATTTCAGGTCCATGGCTCATGAATTCAACTATACATGTTGCAGGGTTTCATATATGAGGTGCAAATGGTTTTCTGATCATCGGTGTATTTTGGGCCAGTTTCCTTTCATTTCTATTTAGCCCTATCGACCCTAGCCCTACGTTGTACGTCCCGTGTCTTAAGACCACTTGAGGCCATGGTCAATGTCGTCTTTGACCCTTTACTTGGAGGGTGTTTGAGATCTTGTTGACGATTTAGATATTCGTCATGCTTCTTCTTCTTGGGGGTCGCCTCTTTGATGTGTAAGACTGATTCAAGTGTGTTCGGATTACCGGATTGGTGAGTTTCGACGGATGATTTGACTTGGTGTCACCGTGAATGTGTTTGACCTATCGTACCTCTGGTGCCACATTGCGGCATATCCCATTTCGTTTGGAGGTTTATGGATCCTCACAGATTTGCATGATCATTATCACTTACTGGATGCTCATTGAGACGTGGACATGATCGTTACCTTACGGAGCCCCCGAGATCCATCCAGCTAGGTCCGCACTTCTCGACACTTGGATGCCATCATGCCTCGCCATCTGGGAGGTGCATCTTGGATATATGTGCATGATTCAGTTATGGATTCGGACGACCAGTGTTACATGTTCGATGATGGATGATTTCATGTCATTTGTTCTTCGGACCTGTCGTGCACCCGATGCCATATTGGGACATTTCCGTTTCGGATGAGATTTACGGATTTTCACGGAGGTTACGTGCTCGACGATAGATGATTTCATGTCGCTTTTTTCTTCTGACCCGTCCCACATCCGATGCCACACTGGAGCATAGCCACCTCAGAGAGTTTTTTTTTTCTATCGGATGACCATTATGTCGAGGCATATTCTTCTCAGTCAATGACGGATTTTTGAGCCATGTCCATTCCTCGGGGGATATCAGATGTCCTTTTTCACATTGGAGCATGAGACATGACTGGCGCATTTCGTCTGGTGTACTTTNGCTCATCCCTACTTACGAGATACACATTGACACGATGTTTCCTCCGTGGAGCCTCTCGGGAGTTACCCAGTTAGGCTTGCACTTCGCAACGCTTCGATGTCATCATGCTTTCCTTCCGGGAAACACCCCTTTGATCTATGTGTTTGATTCAGTTGTACACGTGGATGACTTGGATCGCGCATTCGATGACGGGTGATCTGAGCTCATCTGGTTCTTTTGACCCATCATGCATTGTGTTTGATAGCTCTTATGTGAGCAGTACTTGGGATTGATTCGAGAGCATTCTGATTGTGATGGACCGGGAGTTATGGTATGACCTTACACTAGGGCATAGCCATCTCAGAGAGTTTTATTATCGGATGACCATTATGTCGAGGCATACTCTTCTCAGTCGATGACGGATTTTTGAGCCATGTCCCTTCTTGGAAGGATATCAAATGTCCTTTTTCACATTGGAGCATGAGACATGATTGGTGTGTTTCATCTGGTGTGCTTTACACAGGGGCATACCCCTTTTCGGTCGATGATGGTTTTAGATATGGCTGTTCCTTGGAGGTGTTCAGATTCATTTCACATTGGAGTACGAGATATGATTGGGTGATATATTTGATGTGATCACAGGAGCATAGCCTTCTCATCATTGTTGACATATTTTTGAGATGATTGGATCAGGTCACGGACACTTATGAGAGCATGCAGTGGAGCTTAGTCATTTCAGGGTTTGCCCTATACTGGGGCATAACCCTTTCGTTGGCGGTTGATCTTAGAGATATCAGTTTACATTGAGACATGCTCTTTCTTTGAGGGAGGTCAGATATTCCCTTCACATTACCACGATGGCTTTGATGAGCAGATGTTTATTTTGATCAGATGATGTATGATTGATTGTATTCTTCTCATGGATGTTTGATTTGGAGATGCTTACACTGGGGCATAGCCCACTTGTCTTGGTGATGATTTTGTGAGATGACAGTTTACCAGACACTTACTTTCCAGAGATCATTCTGTTGAGAGCTTACCCGTTCTGAGATGATGCATTCATACTGGGGCATAGCCACCTTGCTGATTTTGACATTGAGGCTCCGTTTCGTGTTTGTGATTGCTGCTTTCGATGGATCATAGAGTTTTTGGCACCCTGGGTTCAGTCTTCTCAGCATACTTAGTTCGATTTGGATATTTACCTTCCTTTGTTACGCACCTGTACATCCGCGTTGGACTCTGTTATACCTGCACCCATCTTATCAGAGCCTTACATCTTTTGAGCCTACATATTTCATCATCTTACTTGACTTTATCCTCTTGTCTTGATCAGAGGAAGATATGGATTAGTCTTGGGCTTTCTAGTTGAGTTTTCACACACCTTTGGCCATTAGATTCAACATCTTCCGTGATGGTAAGGCCTGTTGGATTGTTGATATATTTGTGATGATGTTTTCATATTGATAGTTGACACGTCATGTCTTGATTTGCTTACATTTCAGGCTTAGAGTCTTGATCAGCATTTGTTTGATCCATTATTTTGGTTTTGCTTTGTCAGCATAGTTTTGGTGATGTTTGGTCTTGTTTTAGCATTTGTTCATTGAGGTTATGTATATCTTGCCCATTGCATCATCGTTGAGCATATCCCGGAGTGTCTTGTATGTTGAGGTTTTGTGTCTTATGTTAGTTACCATCCTACACTAGGGCATACCCCCATCCTTGAGTTTACCAGATCTTTTGCGGACTTTCTCACTGTTCGATCTATTTCTTGATCTTCGTGGGTTATCACACTGGGGCATACCGCCATCCTTGAGTTTATCAGGTCTTTTGCGTATTTTCTCACTACTCGATCTATTTCTTGATCTTTGCGAGTCATCATACCGAGGCTTACCCTTTTAATGCTTTTCCTACTGGGTCATACACCCCTTTCTTTGGGTTTGCCATGCCTCGTGCTGATTTCATGATTGACAGACGCATTTGTCGATCTTTGCGAGTTATCACCTAGGGCATCCCCCTACCGTCAGTTTGTTTAGGGCATCCCTCTATTGTCACCTTGTTTAGGGCATCCCCCTACTGTCATTTCGTTTGGGGCATCCCCCCACTGTCATTCTCGTTTTGGGGCATCCCCCCACTGTCATTTACGTTTGGGGCATCCCCCCACTGTCATTCTCGTTTTGGGGCATCCCCCCACTGTCATTTCGTTTGGGGCATCCCCCCACTGTCATTTACGTTTGGGGCATCCCCCACTGTCATTTACGTTTGGGGCATCCCCCCACTGTCATTTCGTTTGGGGCATCCCCCCACTGTCATTCTCGTTTTGGGGCATCCCCCCACTGTCATTTTCATTTGGGGCATCCCCCCACTGTCATTTCGTTTGGGGTATCCCCCACTGTTATTTCGTTTAGGACATCCCCCTATTTTCATCTTGTTTAGGGCTTTCCCCTACCGTCAGTTTGCTTAGGGCATCCCCCTTTGTTTCAGATTTATCACCACCGTAGGTCTTCACCTATGGGCCTTCTAGTTTAGTGTTTAGAGTTAGCTTTTTGGTTTGGATTTCAGAGCTATTATTTTTCTCAATTTAGTGTTTAGAGTTAGCTTTTGGTTTGACTTTCAGAGCTATTATTTTTCTCAGTTTAGCATTTAGAGTTAGTTTTTGGTTTGGCTTCCAGAGCCATTATTTTTCTCAGTTTAGCATTTAGAGTGAGTTTTTTTTTTTTTTGTTTGGCTTCAGAGCCATTATTCTTCTAGTTTAGTGTTTAGAGTTAGCTTTTTGGTTTGGCTTCTAGAGCTATTATTTTCTCAGTTTAGCATTTAGAGTTAGCTTTTTGGTTTGGCTTCCAGAGCTATTATTTTCTCAGTTTAGCATTTAGAGTTAGTTTTTTTGGTTGGCTTCCAGAGCCATTATTCTTCTAGTTTAGTGTTTAGAGTTAGCTTTTTGATTTGGCTTCCAGATCTATTATTCTCCTAGTCTCGGCGTTCAGAGCCATCATCACTTCTTAGTTTCGGCGTTCAGAGCCATCACTTCTTAGTATCGGCGTTCAGAGCCCATACTGGGGCATATTTTCGTTTCAGATATGATTTTACAGATCCTCACGGGTTTGCATGCTTATCCTCATTCACGATATAGGTGTTGAGATGATGGCGTGATCGCTATTTTATGACGATCCTTCAGTGGAGCCTCTTTGGGGCCATTCAGCCAGACCTACTATACACCTGATGCCATGCTGGGGCATCTTTCCATTTCGGATGAGGTTTGGAGATCTCCAAAGAGTTACATGATCGTTCCCACTTATGGAGTACGTGCCGAGACGATGATTTGTTTGCTATTGTTATGATGATTCCTCAGTGGAGCCTCTCGGGAGTCATCCAGTTAGGCACGCACTTCTCGGCACTCAAATGCCATCTTGCCCCTCTATCTGAGAGATGCATCTTAGCTTGATGAGCGCGATGCTGTTATGGATTCGGATGACCGAGATTACTTATCTGTTGATGCATGATTCGACGTCATTTGACTTTCCTGACTTGTCACACATTTGATGCCATACTAGGGCATATTTTCACTCTCGATCGAGATTTGCAGATTCTCGCTTTTGCGTGGTCGCCCTAAGTTACGAGATGTGTCGGGTTGATGATTCGATTTCATTCTGTCATGACTCTCAGATGGAATTTTCCTTGAGTCGTTTCATCGGGTTCACACTTTATGATATCATTGCGATTTTTGGATGGAGTCATCTCAGGCTCATGGACTCTCACATCATCATTTCATCGGATCACATGTCAGATCTTCTATGCTTCCCTATCGATTATTCATGAGTCATCAGGACAGATCGGATATATCTGATGCCATACTGGGGCATATTTCCTTCCTTCAACTATGGAGACGGTCGTTCTGTCATGGATCTGTTACAGTTTTCATCATTTGATCGAGAGATATCGTATTTGCTTCATGGGTCACTATTTTGGCGATATTCATCGAGATGAGCTTTCAGTGTAGCATGATGTTCGGGTTGCGACTGCCTCGCTATCCATGATTTTTCGGTAGAGGGTTGTATTGAGATCACAGTGATTACCCTATTAGATCGTTTTCTCCGGGGGCTCCTTATTGGATCATTTGGTTTGATCATCCCGACTCACTAGCCGAGCATCTTTTGAGACTTATGGAGTTTCTTCTAGACCCTTCCGATGGATCGAGAGTTGTGGTGACATGCTACACTAGAGCATATTTCCTCCCATCATTCCCTTTCAGTTTGGTGTTCAGAGCTTTCGTGCATTTCTTGTTATGATGTTCAGAGTTGTCATTCTCAGCTTGACGTTCATGGTTATTCAGTTTAGTTTGGCGTTTAAAGCCATTGTTTTCCATTTGGCATTCGGAGCCATTGCTTAGTTTTGACGTTCAGAGCCATTGTTTGTTTTCCGTTTGGCGTTCAGAGCCATTGTTCATTTTCCTATTTGGTGTTTAGAGCCACTTTTTCCATTTGGCGTTCAGAGTTGCGTTTTCATTTCGACATCCAGTGCTATCACATTCTCAGTTTTGGCGGTCAGAGCCATCTTCGTTCTCAGTTTTGGCGTTCAGAGCCATCACTATTTTTCAGTTTGGCGTTCAGAGCCGTCATCACTTCTCAGTCTAGCGTTCAGAGCCATCACTATTTTTCAGTTTGGCGTTCAGAGCCGTCATCACTTCTCAGTCTAGCGTTCAGAGCCATCATCGTTCTCAATTTTGGCGTTCAGAGCCATCACTATTTTTAGTTTTGGCGTTCAAAGCCATCATTATCTATTTTCAGTTTGGCGTTCAGAGCCATCATCGTTCTCAGTTTTGGCGTTCAGAGCCATCATCACTTTTCAGTTTGGCGTTCAGAGCCGTCACCACTTCTCAGTTTGGCGTTCAGAGCCATGATCACTTTTCAGTTTTGGCGTTCAGAGCCATCACTATTTTTCAGTTTGGCGTTCAGAGCCGTCATCACTTCTCAGTCTGGCGTTCAGAGCCATCATCGTTCTCAGTTTTGGCGTTCAGAGCCATCATCACTTTTCAGTTTGGCGTTCAAAGCCGTCACCACTTCTCAGTTTGGTGTTCAGAGCCATCATCACTTTTCAGTTTTGGCGTTCAGAGCCATCACTATTTTCAGTTTGGCGTTCAGAGCCGTCATCACTTCTCAGTCTGGCGTTCAGAGCCATCATCGTTCTCAGTTTTGGCGTTCAGAGCCATCACTATTTTCAGTTTGGCGTTCAGAGCCATCATCTATTCTCAGTTTTGGCGTTCAGAGCCATCATCATCTATTTTCAGTTTTGGCGTTCAGAGCCATCATCGTTCTCAGTTTTGGCGTTCAGAGCCATCATCACTATTTTCGGTTTGGAGTTCAGAGCCATTACTATCGTCTTGTTTAGGCTTCCAGAGCCATTACCGTCATCTTGTCTAGGCTTCCAGAGCCATTGCTGTCGTCTTGTTTTGGCTTCTAAAGCCATCGCTATCATCCTGTTTTGGCTTCCAGAGCCATCACCGTCATCTTGTTTTGGCTTCCAGAGCCATCACTGTCATCTTGTTTAGGCTTCCAGAGCCATTACTATCGTCTTGTTTAGGCTTCCAGAGCCATTACCGTCATCTTGTCTAGGCTTCTAGAGCCATTGCTGTCGTCTTGTTTTGGCTTCTAAAGCCATCGCTATCATCCTGTTTTGGCTTCCAGAGCCATCACCGTCATCTTGTTTTGGCTTCTAAAGCCATCACTGTCATCCTGTTTTGGCTTCCAGAGCCATCACTGTCATCTTGTTTAGGCTTCTAGAGCTGTTACCTTCTAGTTTAGTGTTTAGAGTTAGCTTTTTGGCTTGGCTTCCAGAGCCGTCGTTTTTCTCAGTTTAGTGTTTAGAGTCGGCCTTGTTATCCAGAGTCACAACTCCTGGCGTTCATATCCACTGGCTTTGCGCATCTTGCCTTCATGGTTTTACATTGTCCCTCGGTTTTTTCCTCACTCCGTTATCATGTGCTTATCGCCTATTCATCTCGTAGTCTACATGGGATAGTCCCCTTTGGGGCGCATTCTTGCTCGTACTCCAGGGTGGTTCGACCGTTACTCATCTTTGACATCGATTCCTTCAAGTCATTTTTAGAGACATCTTAGAGGGAGTCTGGGTCCTCGATGCAGCATTAAAGGCGCTCGAGCCCTTAGAATTTTAGAGCCTTGAGTGAGCTCGTGTTCTACTTGTAACAATTCGGGGTTCGGGGGGTCTTTTCTTTGTTCTTTGATAGAGTTCCCTTCATTTCACTCACTTTTCACACTTCTTTTTCACTCTAGTGTTCACGTTTCTTACACTCGTGAACTCTATCAAAGAGGGGCATATTTGTAGACCCCCCGAAAGCAGAGACTTTTCTTTAATTTTTAATTTTTATTTCCCGGGGCTCGACATGACGTGAGAGCTGTGTTTGGGGGCTCTGGAGCTGCAGGAGAGGCAGGTTTTTTTACGGCAGATGGGACGGGGTACAGCAGAGAGGCTTGCGGGAGAAGCCAAAGAAAAGGAAGCCAAAGGAGAAAGGAAAAAAGGGGGGAAGAGGAAGAAAGGGGAGAAAATCTGCAGAGGGAGGTTTTTTTTTGGCCGGAGGCAGAGGAGGAGAAGCGAGCAGGGGGGATTTTTTTTTGATCAAAAGGAAAGAGCTAGAGGAGGGGATTTTTTTCAGAGAAAGGGCAGAACAGGAAGGAGAGGGGGCGTCTGAAAATTTTGGGTCGGAAGCTCGAGGAGAAGAGGTTTGAAGAAGTGACAAGAGAGAGATTTTGTGAGAGGATAGAAATGGGCGTCTCAAGCTGAGTTGAGCAGGAGTTTGAAGTTCGGTCCAGGTAAGATTTCTGCCCTGTTTTTATATACCTAATTTCAGTTTGCTTTAATTCTATTTCTAGTTAATTTTGGTTCCTACTTGGTGCTTATTATATGGATGGCGAGGCATATGATGCGTTAGGGAGTGTGTGTATTGGATTGAGATCAATTAAAGGGGTGGATAATTATATGATCAGTAGTGGGTTTGGTTCGGATGAGTATTTGGGGAACAAGTTCTTGTTGATGCAAGTAAAATACGGGATGAGGTTTTATGCACATGGACTGTTTGATGAAATGCCAATGAAGAACATTTTATAGTTTTTTTTAACACCCCTACACATGATTCTCCCATTCCTATTATATTTGCTTCGAATCCCGGAAGCGACCCCCACTAGTGACGTTGAGCCGGAGCTCCTCGCCGGCGGCAACGAGGAAAATGACAGGCTGCAAGCTTGCATGGGGAGGTGCCTACAGCTGCTATTGGTCTTGGAGGTTTGGGCCACCATGCTAGTGGATTTGGGGCCGGAGATGAAGCCCCAACCCCAAATATGATGGTGAAAAGGCTTGGGTCCTTTTGCTAATGAATGTGGGCTTGGGATGAAGCCCAAATGCAAGCTTGATGATGGAAGGCCCCCATGATTTGTCCATCCACTTTAAGATCGGCCCATACTCATTTCAAGCTGGCCCATCTGGTTGTTTCCACCTTATATAGTTCACTTTCTCAAAATCACTCATTTCTCAATAAACTCTCTAATTTCTAATTTCCAAGCCCAACTTACAAAAATTCAATCTTCAAATGAAACTTCAAAATTCAGATTTTTAACATTTAATTCCAATTTCCGAATTCTCATATTCCCATTAATTTATTTGATCATTAGTATTTCATTTATTTATTTCAAAGCTTCATTCTAAATCAAATTCTTCTAAAACTTCTGATTATCGAATTAAATATCTATTTCTGAAAATTCCAATATTCACATTAATTTATTTAATTATTATTATTATTTTATTTATTTATTCTAAAATTCCATTTTAAACAATTTATTTAAAATTTCCATTTCCGATTTTAATTTCTAATTCCAAAAATTCCAATATTCATATTAATCTATTTAATCATTTTATTCTATTTATTTATTCTAATTCCATTTTAAACAATTCATTTAAAACTTTCGATTTTCGAATTAAATCTCTATTTCTGAAAATTCCAATATTCACATTAATTTATTATTGTTATTTTATTCTAAAATCTTAAACAATTCATTAAAATTTCCGACTTTCGAATTAAATTTCTATTTCTGAAAATTCCAATATTCACATTAATTTATTTAATTATTATTATTATTTTATTTATTTATTCTAAAATTCCATTTTAAACGATTTATTTAAAATTTCCGACTTTCCGATTATAATTTTTAATTCCAAAAGTTCCAATATTCACATTAATCTATTTAATTATTTTATTTATCTATTCTAAAATTCCATTTT
>JBAPGN010002056.1:0-13415 GCA_037355405.1 Vitis amurensis
TAAAGATGAAGGTAATTCTCCGATCAAATTGTTGTTGCGTAAATGCAGTGTTTGAATCGATTGCAAGGAGCCAAATGATTTTGGAATTTTCCCAAAAAATTGATTATTCTCCAAATTTAGAATTGTTAAGCTTTTCCACCGGGACCAACAATTGGGCAACTCTTCCGATAATAAGTTGTTTGAGAGGTCAATATAGACCAGATATGAATTAGCAACTGTACACAATAAAGTAATGGAGCCTGAAAACTTGTTATTGGAGAGATCCAACCATGCCAAGTCAGAAGGAAGTTGTGGTATTGAACCCTCCAAATAATTTGAGCTCATATCTATGTAAAGAGAATAATCAAATTCCGATGATATATTAGGTAGGGTCCATGTGATCTGATTGTTGGAAATATTAAAGGCATAGATACTGGAAGTTAAATTCCAAAACCAGTCTGGGATGACATCTGAAATGTTAGAATTGGAGATATCAAGGTAAGCCAACTGCTTTTGAGTTCGAAGCCAACTAGGAAAACGAGGTCCCAATTGGCAGGAGGCTAATAGTAGAGACCTCAGCTGAAAAGGAGGAACCCACTTAGAGCTCATGTTGAAAGTGAGAGAGTTGGAAGATAAGTCTAAATAGGACAACTGGGATAGATGAAGGAGATGAGCCTCAGAGATGTTGCCTTGCAATGAATTTGAATTAATATCCAACTCTTGAAGTTTGGTACGGTGTCCAATACTTGTAGGCAATGTTCCATTTAGCTGATTATAACCAAGATATAACAATCTCAAGGATGAAAATCCAGTGAGATCAGGAATCGATCCTCTCAACTGGTTATCAAACAGAGACAAAGTATCTAATTGTTGTAAACGGCATAAATTGCTCAAGAATTTTGGAATCTCACCTTCAAGTTTATTAGCATCAAGATAGAGTTCTTCAAGGGATGTCATGTTCCCAACTGCCTCTGGAATTGAACCCTGTAGTTGATTCTCATGCATATCCAGATATGTAAGAGAAACCATGTTCCCAAATGCCTCTGGAATTGAACCTTGTAGCTGATTCCAAGACATATCAAGATATTCAAGGGAAGTCATGTTCCCAAATGCCTCTGGAATTGAACCCTGTAGCTGATTCTTAGACATATCAAGATATTTAAGGGAAGTCATGTTCCCAAATGCCTCTGGAATTGAACCCTGTAGTTGATTCTCATGCATATCCAGATATGTAAGAGAAACCATGGTCCCAATTGCGTCTGGAATCGAACCATTTAAATGAGCATTCCAAGAGAGATCAAGATGAACAAGGGTGGTGGTAAAGTTGAACAGCCATGGGTATATTGAAGAATCAAAATCATTGTAAGAGAGATAAAGGAAAGCAAGAGGGGCAGAGGAATTAACAGGGGAAAAAGACGGAGTAGTGAGGGGTGGGAGGCTACAGTATCGTAAATTTAAGTGAATGAGAGAAGGGAGTTTATTAATTGCTTGTGACCAGTGGATGACTTTACTAAGGTTAACAGAATGCAAGTTAAGGTGTCTTAAAGACGAAAGATGAGAAAGCCACTCAAGATTTCCACAATTCAAATCATAATTATAGTTGAGATCAAGGGAAAACAAGTTGGAAAGATTTCCGAAATGGCCGGGAAGACGTCCAGTGAAATTGGCATCAGAGAGAATGAGGTGTTGGATTTTGGGGAGAGAAGCAAGGAATGGAGGTATGGGTCTCCCTTCAAAATCATTAGAGCTCAGATCAAGGGAAAGCAAGTTGGAAAGATTTCCGAGTTGGCTAGGAAGACGTCCAGTGAAATGGGCATGAGAGAGATTGAGGTATCGGATTTTGGTGAGAGAAGCAAGGAATGGAGGTATGGGCCTCCCTTCAAAATCATTATAGCTGAGATCAAGGGAAAGCAAGTTGGAAAGATTTCCGAGTTGGCTGGGAAGACGTCCAGTGAAATTGGCATAAGAGAGATTGAGGTATTGGATTTTGGAGAGAGAAGCAAGGAATAGAGGTATGGGACTCCTTTCAAAATCATTACAGCTGAGATCCAAATGAGTCAAGTGCTCCAACTCAAGCAGTGAAGGACTTATCTCACCTCTTAGAGACTGGTATTCATACACATATTCAGTTGGCGGTGCAGGAAGCTGAAGCATGACGATGTGACCTGACTGGTTGCTACACCGGACTCCTCTCCATTGGCAACAATCTCTTGTGTTCCAAGAAGACAAAATGTCGTAGTCATCCACAAGGCCATGTTTGAAGTGAAGCAGAGCTTGTCTTTCCCTCTCTACGCACCCCACAGTGGTTCCAAGCCCAACTTTGGCACATACCACCACAAGCACAAGAAAGCTAAAAAGGAGGCGTTCAAAGGAATACACAACCATGATGGTTTGCAAGTAACACTGGGTTTTTTTTTGTGGATCCACACAGCACCAAGCACTCGTATATATATATATATATATATATATATATATATATATATATATATATATATATATATTATCCTTTTTGCTAATTATATTATCCAAAAATAACATGTGGTATTATTTTTTTTTAAAAAAATATTTATAAATTGAATATTCAAACAATTGAAGTATTCATTTTTGATGGTATGGTATTTGTATTCTTCTTATCTCCGGAAAAGAGTTATTGGGAGTTGTTTTCCCGTGGCTTCCTCCGTGTTGTTACCAATTTTTCCTTAGGGCACAAAGGGTCCCATTAATTTATTGTTTTCTAATATATTTTTGGAAAAATGAATGGATGATATTTGAATACTCTCATTTTTTGTGCTTTAAAAAACACAAAACAATAATAATTCCTATTTATGAAAATTTTCATTTTACCATGAATTTAAAATTTTAATGAATTAACATGATTTCTTAAATTATAAGAAAGTCATTTAAATTTTCCATCCAAAAAAGGAAACTTTCATTTAAATCATTTTGTAGTTAAATTAAATAATATCATATTTAAACTTTTTCATCCCAATTCTTTTTTACAAAGTGTTTTTAATAACACTCTACATTCTATGTTTTCAAGAATTATCAAAATTATATTTTTTAAATTATTTTCGACAATCTTCAAAATAGATTTAATGGAAATTTTTTTTTTCAAAAGGTCCCACCATGTGGAATTGTTTTTCTTATGAATACTTTGTGCTTGTGGAATTTTTTATTCATTGCATCCATGTCTCAACTATACCTGTCAAAACCACTTTCAAATGTGAATCTTGAAAACAAAAGTTCAATTCAAATACGATAGGAAAAATCATTAAATTATGAGTTGTTGTATGTCGAATAAATGCATTTCTCAAAATGTATTAATAGAAAGAGAGAAGACCCCAAGTCTTGGTCTATGGGGCGTAACAATTGCACCAACATGGAATATAAAAATTTATGAAACAAAAATAATTCTATGGTTGTTCTTTTTCTTATAGTCTTGAAAGAAAAAAAAAAATAATAAAGCGACTTTTAGATATGATGAATCTTAAAACTTTTTGGTCCACTCAATAGGCAAGGTTCAAATCCCAACTTGTAGTGTAGGTCATGTTGTATCCTTTAGAATTAAATTTGTCTTTATATTTTTTTAAGATCATGTTAATTTGATAATTCTAGTCAGATATACATATTCTAGAAGGTTAGGTTTTTATTTTCATTAAGATATAAGATTTAGGATATTATATCTAATAAAATATATTATATTATGATCAAGTTTAGTTTGTGTTAAGAATAACAAATGGAATAAAAATTATATTATACTTCAATGCTTGATATTTGTTTAAAATAAAAATTATATTATATCTTAATATTTTTTATTAGAAATGTATGAAATCTCACTCATATATAGTATTACTTGGAATTTTTTGTACAATTTATCATTTAGTAAGTAATTTTTTTATTCTTTGTTAATAATATTAATGAATAAAAGATTTAAAATGTATAAATAAAAATATTGTATTATATTTTTTAAATATATATATATATATATATATTAAAATTATATTAAATAATACATATATATTAAAAAATTACTTTACGTTGTATTTAAAGATGTTTTTTAATTATTTAATACAAGCATGAAAATGAAAGCTCAATTATTGAAATGAAGTATAGACTATAAGTTTTGGTCTATGAGGGTCGACAATTGCACCAACAGTTGAATATTAGAATTTATAAAATAAAAATGATTCTCATGTGATAAAGCCAACTTCCCTTACGATGAACATCAAAACTTTTGGGTCCACTCAAAAGATAAGGTTCAAACCAACTTGTAGTATAGGTCACGCTAAAGTACCGTTTACAATTAAATTCATCTTTATATTTTTCAAGGTCATGTTTGGTTGATAATTACGGTTGGAATTATTCGTAATAATTCTTGATTTATTGAAAGAGAAAGTAATGAAGTTGTGTTCAAAGATCATGACACAAGACTTATGGCGTACAATCCATTCTCATATAAACAAAATTCAAATGTAACACTTCTTAAGATAAAATTAATAAATTTGTGATAATCTACTAAAAAAAAAAAAATTGGACGTCACCTATGCCCTTCACATGTCAAATTTCCAAGAAAAGAAAATATATTTTTCTCTTAGTTTTAAATTTAGATAATTTAAAAAATTCCTTTCCATATTGATTATTTTTTTAAAAAAGAAAATTAATAATTTATGTTTCCATATTTAACATTCTTTCTCTTAAGAAAAGCACTACAAATTAATTGATGAATAAAAAAATTAAATTTTAAAATTGAAAATGAACATTTTGTTTTATTTTGAAAAAAAAAATGAAGATTCATAGTTTATTATCCAAATATGTTGGATACTAATCTAAATAGTATATATTGAAGTTGCACTCATATCTTATTGTTTATTTATTATTTTTAACTATAATATTTTTTAATTATATTTGACTAATAAATCTATCATTTTTAAATTATTAAAATATTTTTAAATATTAAAATTTAAGTTTGGCATGATTAATATTTATTTTAAATTAGTAATTAATAATATATCTTACATATATTTTTGGATTATTTAAAGAAATAATTAACTTCTTTATGATTTAAAAATAATGTTTTATTGGTAGAGACTTATTTTAGATTTATTCTTGTGACAGCCCATGAAAAAAAAAACAAAATGCGTAATATTCGCTGGTAACCGTAAGATTCAAATATTACTACAAAAATAAAATTTTTTGTTTGATTCATTTTCCACAATATGAAACTCACAATGCCAGGATTGCAAGACCTACCGTTGCTTTAGTTAGTAGAATACAGCACTAACAAATAAATAATTAGTATATATATTATAAATAATTAAAATAAAATTCTTGTAAGGGATTAAATTTGTTATAAATTAAATACAAGAAAAATATAATTCTTATTAGATTAAAAAATAACTTAGTATAATATAAAAATTATTTTTATATCCTTTACTATATCTAAATTTAATACATTATATCCTTCTTCAATATATACAATTTTTTATTAAAAATAACTTCAATATATGTATATATATTTTTTTTAATTCATTTTTAGAGTTTCTCATATTTTATTAAATTTTAAAAATTAAAATCTCAAATAAAAAATTTATTAAATCTAGAAACTTATTTAATTAATTATTTAAAATATAATAAAAAATATTTACAATAAAAGTAGTTTTTAATTTTTAAAAAAAATAAATAACAATATATTTACTTGAAATATTTTTCTAAAAATATTCTATAATATATTATGATATACAAACTAATCTCAAATTATACTATAAATAACTAACATGTACATATTCTTATTTATTTTATCATTAATTGATTATATGTATATTATGTCAAGTTTTTGGTTTTGTAAAGAATAAAAAATGAATAAAAATTATATTATACTTAATGTTTGATATTTTTTTAAATGAAATAATTTTATTAATTCTTAATATTTATTTATAGAAATTTACGAAATCTCATTCAAATAGCTTACTTGGATTTGATAATTTATCATTTAGTAATATTAATGATAAAAGATTTTAAAATTGTATAATAAAAAAACCTTTATAATATTTATTAAATATATACAAAATTTTATAGTTATACTCATATATAAACTATAGTAAAATAATTACATAATATCAGTAAAAAATATTTAGTGTCTGTATTTATAGATGTTTTTAAATTATATTAATATAACTTGAAAATGAAGCTCAATTCAAGAGTTCAAGTTAAAATTATTATTAAATTATTGAATGAGTATAATATATAAATTTTTCTTGAGGGGTCAACAATTTGCCCACCAATTATGAATAAATAATTCTATAAAACAAAAAATATCCTATATGATAAAGCCAATTCTTATATAATGAACTTCAAAAACTTTATGAGTTCATCATCAACAGCGTTCAAACCCAATTGTATATATCGCACGCTAAATACCTTTCATAATAAATTCATCTTTATATTTTTAAGTCATTTTGTTGATAAATAATTGAATACATATCTATACAATTTAGATTTATTTTCATTGGATATAATATATTAAGAAATATCTATGTCTTCATATTATATTATCTAAAAGTTTTTTATAACAATTTATATTAGTAAGTAATTTTTTCCTGTTGTAATAATATTCATGAATAGGATCTAAAGTCTCATAAATAAATAAAAAAATTTAAAAAAAAAAAAAATAAATGAGAATACTTATAATTTTTCCATAGTATGCATTTTACCATCTCAACTTACAGACTTATATCTATGTAAAGATAAAAAAAACAAGGTGATAAGTATCTATCACCTATCCCTCTCATTTGCTTCAGCTCAAAACATACTCAAAGCATTGGAAATCTCTACTTCTTAAATTCAGATGTCCTCGGCTTCGTTTTGGAATTTAACTTCTTATATGAGTAGCTTTATATTCCAACACAGAATTGTGAGACACATACCCAAATTTATCACAAAATTGATTATCCTCTTACATAGATATGAGCTTAAATTATTTGAAGATCAATGCCACAACTCATTCGTCCTGGCATGTTGATAATTCTCCACATTAACAGTTTCAGGCCATACTTATTGTTACAGTTCCTAATTCGCATATTGGCTATCTTGCACCAATATTAGAAGAAAGACAATCATGCCCTAAATGAAATTTACTATTAGATAGCATATATATGAAGTCCACTCACTTCTCGTATTACTTATTACTATATTTAACTATTTATATATTTTTTTAATTAATCTGAATAATGAATTTTAAATTATATTTAATATAAATTCTTTTATAACACTCGTAATGCTATGTATACTTTTTTCAAAAATTCTTCAAATTATGTTTCGAAATCTTTGAAATACATATCATGAAATTTTTTACAAAAGTCCTACCATGTGGAATTCTTTTTTATGTTTGTGAAATTTTGTCCCATGTATACCACGTCCATCTATACTAGCCAAAATTGACTTTCAAACTGAAGGTTGAAATGAAGTGATCAATAACACTATGGTAGAAAAATCATTAAATTATTGGAGAGTTATAAACTATAATTCTTGTCTATGGGCGCACAATTGCACCAAACTATGAAATAAAAATTATAAACCCCCAAAAAGTATTCCTATTGTTTTTTTTTTTTTTTTAACATAGTTTGAAAAAAAAGAGACTATAAAGCTAGCTCCTGCATGAACCTCAAAACTTTTGACCCACTCCATGGGCAAGGTTCAAACTCAACTGAGTATAGGTCACTTCTTTATAGTACCCTTTACAATTAAATTACTTATTTTTAGCCATGTTTGGTTATTATGCGATATCTAGGAATTTATCTTCCTTAAAGTGACTGCTGAACTTGCTGGCGTCTCAGAAAGGAGAAAGAATGCCCCATGGAATGCTGTCTTCATCAAAAAAACTTTTTCCACATGCTTGATTTTCCTTTGTACTATCTTCTATCCTTCTACGGTCAAGTCTGGGACAAAATTTGAAGATGAAAATAATGAATCATGTTACACTTATAAAAAAGAAACCCTCTAAATTATTAAAATGTAACTTTTCACGAGAATTACGGTTGAAAATTAAAAGTAGTGTTTATTTACCTTTATTATTGAAAGAAAAGTAATCTGATTATATTCAATCATGACAAACGCCTAGATACAATCCACCTCAATAATCAAAATTTACTCCTCTAAGAAATATACACACTACCTGTTGACATTCCAAACTCATTCAGTTCATCTTGTAACAATCTTAAGATAATATTAAATAAATTTGTATTAATCTTCTAAAAAAATTAAATATCTTCTATCCCTTACATGGTCAAATTCCAAACTATAATTTACCATAACACCACATATTTTCTTCCTTAAAAAATAAACATGGTCATTATTATTCTTAGTTAAAATAAAAGGTGAATTTTATTATAGAACATAAATATTATTATATAACAAACGAATAAGCGTAAAAAGAAATATAATTTCATCTTAGTTTTAATTTTATCTTGAAATAATAATTAAAAATTCCTTTCTCATATTATTATTCTAAAAAAAATCCATTTATATTTCCAAATTTAAGTTATTTTCCCTTAGGAAAAGGCACTATCAATCAATGATGAGTAAAAAAAATTTAAAAGAAAATAAATATTTTGTTTTATTTTAAAAAAAAAAAGAATTCCACAATATTTTTGGATTTTTAAAGAAATAAAAAAAAGAATTTAGATATTTTTATTTTCAGTATTTTTATTAAAAATACCAAAAAAAAAAATCAAAGTAAATTAAAATATTATTTGTCTCATATTCATATTCTATTCTAATTTTCATATGTTTGAAAAATCAATGAGCCTTATTATAGAATTGCAGTATTGCAAAAAAAACTTGATATTATTGAATCATCATAGTATGATTTATCATGTTTATATCAATAAGCTCTATTTAGATTTTTAGAAATCCTAGAACATGAAATAAAAACTAATGAAAATAAAATCTAACTAATGTAGTAACTAATTAGGATTTTTATTTATTTCTTAAAACTATTAGATTATCTAAAAATTAAAAGAAATTAGAAACTTAAAGCTTATTTAGATATGCTTCCTAGTTTATGTTTTTAAAAACAAAAAATAATAGTAACCTATATATAAAATATAGAAACTCTTAAATAGAAAGTATAGATTTATCTTACCATCTTAAAAATCACATTTAAAAAAAATAAAATTTTAAGATAGTAAAATTTTTTTACATTAAATTTATGTGGGAGATATTATTATTTTCTAACATTTAAAAAAAAAAACAAAAAGTGAATTCATATTAAATTATTGGATGAATTGTAGATTACGAGTCTTGATCTATCGAGATCGACCATTGCACAAACAATGGATAGAAGAATTTATAAACAAATATAATTTTATGGTTTTTCTCTAATTATATTTAAGAAGAAGATATAAAGCTTTTGGGCTTTTAAGATGATAAAATAATTTCATGACAATTGCCACCAATTTTCCTTGGGCACAAGGTCCCATTAAATTTATTGTTTTCTATATATTTGAAAAAAATGAATAGATATATACTTTTAATATGAAGTCAACACAGTTAGGTCTCATTTGAATACTTTGTTTTTTTTTTTTTGTCTTTAAAAAACACAAAAATTAAATTCCTATTTATGAAAATTTCATATTACCTTATATTATACCAAAATATATGTCTAAAAAATTTAATGATAATATTATTTCTTAAATCGAGTTCATTATGCAATCAATAAGTAATTTCAAATAAAAATAAATATTAATCCAAAATTAGATTATTGAGAAAAAATAATTTAGGTTATATCTTCTAAAGGAATTACCTATAATTTTAAGGTAATACATTTTCTTATTAGACTATACTAAACCTTGTTAAGTGTTAATGAAGATATACAATGACATTTTTTGTATCATTTTTTAATTAAATTATAGGAAAGTCATATTTAAATTTTTCATTCTATAAAGGAAACTTTCATTTAAATAATTTTGTAGTTAAATTAAATAATATAATATTTAAAGTTTTTCATCCCTATTCGTTTTTATAGAGTATTTTTAGCAACACTCTACATTGTATGTATAATTGTTTTCAACAATTCTCAAAATTATGTTGTGAAAATTATTTTTGAAAAACTTCCAAACAGATTCAATGGAAATTTTGTTTATCAAAAAGTCACATCATGCTGAAATTCTTTCTCTCCCATTAGCACTTTTCTTGAGAATTATTTGCCATTACACTCATTTTATTGAAATTTATATAATGCTTTATCAAATTAAGTCAGATAAACCTTAAAATAATATTAATAATGAAAATAAAAAGATTATTATTTATTTAAAAACATATTATCATTTCAATATTAAAAATTAAAAGAACATTATATTTATATCTTATGAAATAATTTTTGAAATATATTCTTTTTTCAATGTAATAAAAAATCTATATTTAAAAAAAATTAATCAGCGCTGAGCTAGGACCAGATTAGGTGTTGTGATAACGTAAAAACATAAAATAAATAACAATTCATAATGTGTCTCAAAATTGCTTATCATTTGACTTCAAATATTATTAATTTCAAAAAATTTAAATTTGTTACAAACTCTATATAAAACTCTAATTTAAACTATAATAATATTTATCAACATTTCTAGCTAAAATTATTTTAAATAATGTATGAATATATTTATATTAATAATTAAAATGATTAAAATTATATTAAATAATGTATCTTATCAAATAATTTATTTAATTTTAAATTATATTTGATTAATATTAAACTTCTTAATAGTTTTAATATTAGTATTTTAAATATTGTTTTATACTAAGAAAGTATCAAAGAATAACAAAAGAAGAAACAGGAAAAACTGTCTTTAGGTTGTTTAATTTATAGTACATAATTATGTTAATAATAATTATAACTATAATAGAATTCAATATTATAAATATAAATAATACATATAAATATGTAATACTAATTCATAAAAATAATAATTAATTAATCTTTAATAATAATGTAATTAGTCTTAATATATGTATTAAAGACAAAAAGAAAGAAAGAAAAAAAGTAAATTAAATGTAATTAGAAGGAACGACAAGAAATCAGACATAAATGAATGATAATAATAATCAAAATTCAAGGATACTTCTCGAATGTTAGTTAGCAGCAGGTCTAGATTATTCTCCCCCATCTTGGCAATCTACCAAATTTTCCAATAGAATAATTTTTTTTAAAAATATAATAATAGTATATATACTATAAATTATTTAGAAGTGTGTTCTTTAATCAATAATCTATGTTTTGATATCTTTTCCTATTTCTATATTAAAAACAAAACATGATAAGAATTCATTTACGAATTTATTTTACCTTCGTATATATAGTAACTTTATGAAAAAAAAAAATTCTAACATGTTTTAGAAATAATATTCAAACATTAATATATAGTGACCAAATGAAACCTAATTATTTGATAAATTAAATTGTTAGATGTTGTGCAGTATATAGTACCAAAAATAAACATTGTTAAGATTTATAATTAACTAATTTATTCCTTAAATGAATTACTGTACAAATAATATAAAATTTATTAATCCAAAATTTATATATAGCGAAAAAGAATATAATTTAAGTAATATATGATTCTGGGAATAGCCCATAATGTTAACTATTATATTTATTAATTAGACCATTCTAAACACTTGTAAGCAATTTATAAAGATATGCAACAACCTTTTTAAAAAACAAAAAATCTCTCATGTGGAATTACTTCTTCTATGAACTTGTGTTATAGAATTTTTAGTCTCATTCCACAGCTCACCTATATTAACCAAAAACCACTTTCAAGTTAAGATTGAATAAAGCTAAATTCAAATTAGTAGGAAAAATATAAATTATAGATTGAGTTGCCTATATATCAAAGTAAAATTTACAATTGAAGATGTATTAGTGGAAGATGAGAAGACTATAAGTCTAGTCTGCAGTCAAAATTTATAAAATAATTTTATTATTTTTTTATGTATTATCATCACAAGGTTATGTTTAAGAGAAGGAGAATTTGTGTCCCTCTCTCTCTAGCACCCCACTACATTTACCATATGGTTATAACTTTCCCCAATGTTTCCTAAGTCACCTTTGCACATACCATAAAAACACAAGAAGCTCACAAGGAGCGGAGGTATTCAGATGACATCTAGCATGATCTGCAAACAACACATGACCCGCTTTGTAACTTGGATTATTTTTTTCTGTGTACTTTCCTTTTTTATTTATCTTGTCTCTAAGTAATAAAATTAAAGCTAATTAACAAGTATTTCAATCTATGCTCTAACATGACGTCAAAGTACAATTAGAAAATGTGTATCCAAATAGTGCCCATTTTCTGCTTTTCCAAGGGCTAAAGGAAGGTTGTACATAAGCTATTTTCAGGTAAAGAAATCATAGCCAATTGTTAGAGCATTTATAGTAAATGAGCTGTATTGGTTATAAAGAATTAAAGCCCTTGATTTTAAGCTTCAAACTAAATGATTAGCCAAAGAAAATTTACTAAGAATCAAATAAACTAAAACTATGTTTTAGTATAAGGAATAGGAGAAAATAACATCTCATTCATTTTCTCATAATTCACATGTAGATAATCAATGACATGGGAAATTGATAAAAAATATTATTTCTATAGGAAGAATCTCATTCATAAGTAAGATTTCAATTGATTTCTAATAGAAAGTATTTTGATCCTTCATTTCCATTAGGTTTATGTGATTTTTTATGAATAATTTTTAGTAAATATTATTTTTCTTATTTTTATTAATTATTTAGTGAAAAAAAACCTTCAAACATTGTTTTAAACTATATGTAAGGTTAGTATTGTCAATTTATTTCTTTTTTATCCTAATTCCCATAATAGAAACAAATAATAATTTTAACCTTACATTTATAGGTGACATTCATATTTTAAGAACGAAAAATGATAATAATTCCTACTTATGAAAATTTTTTGTTTATTTCATTTAGTAAGCACTTTGAAAAGAGGAATAATTTTATTTTTGTTTTTAAACATTGTAAAAGTAGTTTACATTGTAGTAGTTTTTAAACAATTCTTAAAAATTAATTTTGATAATTTGTTTTAAACATACTCAAAAAGGATTCATGGAATTTTATTTTATTTATTTCTAAAGCCCACCACAAGGAATTTTTTTCTATGGAAGACTTTGTGTTGTGAAATTTATGTTTCATGCGCTCCATGTCCCATCTATACTAAAGCCAACTTTTCAAATGTGTGAGATTGAAGAGGAAAGGCCACTTCAAATGTATAGGGCAAAATCCATGAATTTATGGAAGCCAAAGTAAACGGAATGAAGATTTTATGGGAAAGGAAAAAAGACTACATCTGTTACTAAGATCAAACTATTGACAATGAAAATGAAAAATTTAAAACAAAATAACCTTCACATTGTTTTTATCTCTA
>JBAPGN010002057.1:0-13473 GCA_037355405.1 Vitis amurensis
ATTATTTAGTTCGATTATTATATAATTATTAAATATTTTTAATTTACTAACAAAACATATACAATTATTTAAATTTGAAAAAGAAAATAGTAAAAATTCGTATTGTAATATTAAACTGTATTGACATGAAAAAAAAAATGTTATTAGTGTATATATTTATAATAATATATAGTGTTCCTTGTTAAATTTTCAACATAGAGGGTGTTGTAGTAATAAGTGGATAATATCTATTAGGAACCTAGAGATCTAGGTTCAACTTTAGCTGCTTCAACAAAAAAGTCTTCCCATCCCTTGCAAGTAAATTGGTTGTTGGGTCGGCCCATAGGGCTCATTATATAATTGGCAATTTTTTCAAGAAGACTCATCATAGGAGTGGACATTGGGCCAAGGGAAATGTGGGCTTGCTAAAAAGAAAATGAAGTGGTGAGTGATCGGCTTTGGTCTTAATAGACCGTGCCGGCGTCGCCCAGTCACGCCGTTTTAATGCGGTTCGAGACCAGTCAATGTAGAGAACGGTCCAAAAAGGGGAAGCTAAATCCTAGTAAAGCCCTCCGGGTGGTGGTACTCGGGGATCGGTCGATCCGGTTTAAGAAACAATGAATGATACTACTATTTAAAATATGTTAAAATGATAAATGTTTGATAATTATTTGTTTCACCTATTTGGAGTATAATGATAGATAACATAAATAACGCATAGAAAATAATATAAAGATTCAAAAAATCTCATTTCAAACTATTAATCTGTTTAAAAAACATTGTGCTGGTTAAAATGACAACTATAAAACTATAACAATTTGTACAGAGTCTTATTGTTGGAATGCTATCACTTTGTATACGTCTCTAAGGATCTCGCAATAGAAACACCATGTTGTTCTCCTAACTTCTGCTCTAAGTCGATCTTTCCCAACGCACAATCCCTCTTTCATGAACAATGACCCTGGACTTTTTCCTCCCATACGAAGATTTGGATTTATGTGATAATTGGCAGACAATTTCGTTTTTGGTACACATCCAAAAGCTCTAATTCGTCATAAACAATGCAAGCTCAAGCAAGCTACATCAAGAAGTTTCTGTTCAATAGAGTGCCAACTTTATTTTATCTCTTATTCAAAGTCTGCATCAATCCACAAATGGTCAAGTAGAAGTTTGCTGAGGCATGTCCGATTGATAGTTTCATTAGTAAGTGGATTGCACCCCATGGTTCAGAGGTTTAAATCTCATATTATTCACTTGTACTTAATGTTTACCATCGGTATGGCCTGATTCATCTTATAGTTAATACTTTTCTGGTAGCATCTTTCCCAAAAACATAATACAATAAAACCAAAAACAAATTTCAAAAAATCCATCATTTCATTATATTTTAATATTAATTTAAACACTTTTAAGAGAGACATTATTTAAATAAATTATTAGATTTAATTTGGAAAAAGAAATATATAAGTTGAATGAATCAAATAAAATAGTTATAGGATGTAAACGTATATAAGCAAAATGGGAACACGATTCTACAGGAAAAAGTGAACAACTACTTCAATTCTTTTAATATATAGGTAAAAAATATATTCAAAGTAGATTATGATAAAAAGTCAAACTCTTAAAAGTTTGTTTTATATGCTGTCAAAAATTTTTAAATTATAGATAGGTAAGAAAGAAAAAACATTCATGGCTCATATCCTAAAATAAATTTTTTTAAACATTATAATAATTTGTTAATTTAATGATAATGCCCAAAACGTTTACATCGAATTAATTACATAGTGAAATGAAGGAAATATAATTGTACATAAGAAATGATAAGGTTTTTTTTGGGAAAAAAAAAGCTGTAAACACTTCATGTACGTAAGTGAGCGAGTGTTCGTATATGAAAATAATGGCAAGGACATGTTATTCAAGGGGTTCTCCTAATCGGTTTAATGAATACAAATCATGTAAGGTGGAACTAATGGTTTTAAATGTTTAGATATCTAGTATAGGAACTCGAAAATTCATTCAGAATACCAAAATGGATAAAAGATCGAGACGCTTGAAGAAAATTGTGGATCATAGGAAACTAAATGGTAAGGAATGAATGTCACGATTAGTGCAGCTTAGGATTTATCAAGCACGTTTTCAATGCATCTTTGAAAACTCGTATGTTTTATTCTTAAAATATCGATTTCATTAAAACCGCGAGTTTTAACTAATGCTTAAGCCTTAGGTAAATGTTTTTATAATTGGTTTAATAATTTACCTAAAGACCCTCTTGCCTAAGTGTTAGAAAATAAAGGAATCAAAAAAAATAAGGTTTTCGGGGCCAAAGGCTCAACCGTGGTCGAGGGCGATGCCCAACAATGGTTCGACCGTTGTGGTCGTCCGATCCGATGACTCGGTCAAGGAAGGTCAAAAACCTTCTCGTCGGTCTCCAGAGCCTTCGTCTTCGCCCAGTCGAGTACCGATCGATGGTCCGGTGAGGCAACGGTAACCTGTCCATGCATGTAAATGCCTTAACGGCTAGTGAACGGTCGACCCTAGCCGAGTCGGAAACGAGGTTACCTTTAATCTGTTTTTGACCGCCCTCCACTCAACGTAGAAATCCTATAGAATTGAGAGCTTCCACTCTTTATTGATAAGAGACCTTGCATTCAAGAGCCTACCACCCGTTCTTGATCAAAAAAGCTCTTCTACAATTTCTTCATAGTGCATTAAAATCACCACTGCATATCCTTAGTGACTCTTGTTTGTTCATCTCTATGCTTGCCTTGTATTTGAGCCAATTCTTTTAAGCTAGTTGAGTGATTATATCTTGTGAACAATTGCTGAGTTTAAAGCCTTCATGAGTGTTGAATGCTTGAAGAGGTTGTGTAAAAGCCCATTGAGTTGAATCCAAGTGTAAGAAGATGGAAATCTTGTTGAACTTCAATTAGTGAACCCGTCACTCCCGTGGAGTTAAACGGAGCAAAAAAAAAGAAAAAGAAAGGGAACGTAGCCAGGAATGTCGAACCATCTAAAACCCGGCAGTTTAATTCTCTAAACTCTATCTCTTTATGCTATCATTTTTGTTTAAACCTTTTTTGTGAAATTGAAAAGATGTTTAAAAACTCAATTTCACCTCCCTCCGCCCCCCCCCCCCCCCCCCCTTTAGGTGTTTTTCTTAAACTAGATCAGCTGTTTTCTCAGACATGTATAACGTCTTGAAAGATAATTAGTGAACAAATTTAAATTTATTTGATCTAAAGTATTAGTAAATAATTTAACAGTGATTAAAATAATAAATATAGAATTATACAAGATACCTATAATTTAATTAATTCATAAATAATAATGATTGAGTAGATACTATGAATATATTATTCGCATATGATATAGTAATAGAATAATATATTATTTTAATATAATAAGGGTGTTTTAGCTGCTTAAATTTCTTTAGATTTTTTTATAGTATTTAGTAATTAAGTTAGGATATTAATAACTATCTAAAGATCATATTTGTTTTGAATCAAAATTGTTGTCTATTAGAATTTCAAATAAATTATTTAAATCGATATTCATTACTATGATTGTAAGATATATGTAGAAGAAATAGTCCAATATAAAAACTACAAAAACAATATTTTGTCATAATCTAATATGTTGTATTCACCATTGTTTGATTGCATCCTTTGAAATAACTTAACTTAGTTGTCTTCTTGCAAAAGTTTGTAAATTATGTAGGATAACATTAAAGATTGTTACATTATTGTGAAAATAAAAAAAGATGGTCTAAATTTAGAGAAGTTCACAAGATTACACTATTTTGCTGAAATCTCAAAAAAAAAATTGGTTGAGCTAATCTGAGTTTTTGAACTCATCTCAAAACTGTCTTTAAATAAAACTCTTGAAGTTATGCGCACTTGCGCACTGATTTGGTTGATTCTTTACGAAATATATTACTTCCCATAACCATTGAATCAATCCTTTGTAAAAATTTGTTTTCAATACCAATGCTCAGTAAAATTAATTA
This sequence comes from Vitis amurensis, assembly GCA_037355405.1. Lineage (NCBI taxonomy): Eukaryota > Viridiplantae > Streptophyta > Magnoliopsida > Vitales > Vitaceae > Vitis > Vitis amurensis. The sequence goes on from JBAPGN010002057.1 coordinate 3,986, forward strand.
AAAGAATTAACTTACAAATTAAAGATTAATTATTTTCATACTTTCTTATTGTGAAGGGGAGAAATTATAGTTACCGTGTTTTTGTGCTGTGTGTTAAGGTAATTAGTGTATAGGAAGAGTCCAATAATTGCTTTCAGTTTGCATCAAACGATCGTGACTGTGTTACTTTATTTTGGCGCGCCGGGGTTCAACACGGAGAAGGTTAGCATATAAACTATATTACGTGTTTGTAATGAGTTAGGTTATATTGCTTCATAATTGGTTAGAATGATAACGATATAGATTTAGATTGATGGTGTTGTATAATAACATATAGCCTTGATAATTGGTGCTGTTGGTTAGTTATGTAAAAGTTTTTCGTATTCCTCTAATTTGCACTCGTACCCCCGCCCTCATAAATAAAACTTTTTGTTGCATTTCTTGCAAGCATTATAACGCAATGTTGTTCGCATAGTTTTTGTAATATCAATGATTGGTTGCTATGATAATGAACAAACAACTGTTCTAAACATTGTGTTAAGAAGCATCATTTAAGAATTTAAATCATTTAATTTAAGAAGAAACAAACAATGTTCTGTTGGACGAAGCAACATGACAGTCTGCAGAATCAGGCTGAAAGTCTGTCTAACACAGTTCTTCCAAGTGTAACAGGGGGCGTGGTTTTGTAGCTCTTATCTCTTTCTTAAGAGTATTAGGCCATGGGTGATGCGTTGTTTACCTCTGTGTAGATCTTGCGGACCGTAATTTATAGATATCTATGCAATGAGAATCATATAATTGAATTTAAATACGAATTAAGACAATTATACATACGCATTCTTTTTAAACTGTTCGCTTGCTCACAGTTCGGGATTTATATGAGACCTGTGTGAATTGATAGTAGACCAAAGAATACTTCCACCTATTGTAATGGATTATTTTTTTAGTAATTGATATAAATAATAATAAGAGAACATACTTAATTAAAATTCAAATATTTCATACATAACCTTATAGTGTATCGAATTTTGGTATGTGATAGAAAACTATGAAGTATTTCATGGCCACCGAGAGTTGACTCTAGTAATTTTCCTTTCATTAAGTTGGCAAGATCTTCTACAATGTTAAGCATACATCCGGTGTCGATTTGAGTGAGGTTACTGTTAGGATAGATGGTTTCCTGCGCTTTGAAAAGTATATCACCATTGCGCCAATGTGACTTTACAGGAGAATGATGAATGCTGACACTAGTAACAGACACGCCAATGTATCTGAAGGAATAATGCTAAGGAGAGAGTGATTGTATATGTATCATAATAAATTATGGTATGATATTTAGATCAAATAAAAAATCTAAACAATGGATAGTTTTTGAATAGTATAATCATATACATGCCAGTAAGAGCTATTGTGCTGACAGGTAGATTTCTTATATTACAGTTAATGGAGAAGTTATAAGTAGTCTTGATAATCAATATCAGTCTCAATCTCCTCAACTCTAGAATGGGTAGATAACATCAATTCTAGCTTGTCATGTGATTTCCAAAAATTAGTATTAACCTGTTTACCAACCCATTTGAAATAAGTAGTATCTTGCTCCGGTGAAAAATCTTTGTCCAATATATCAGTTGCATCATTAAATACACAACTTTGAATCTTGTACCCTGGAAAATGGTAATGCAATTTATTGTAACCGTGACTATAATAAAATAGTAACAGTGTATATAAATGTACTCTAGTTTATGCTTGAAAATTGGTTAGCTCACAGACGAATTTTCATTCCACAATCATGGTTGATCAATTTTTTATAATGTAATAGAAATAATAATGGTACGTTATATACGTAAATATAATCCAAACAAAAAAAAAACAATTTTGAATTCCTTAAGGATATTGGCAAGAAATCGAAGTATACAATAAGGAGTCCAATGAAAGGAAAATAGTAGTATAAGCCTCATAAACATATAACTAATCTATTTGAAAAAAATATTTGTAAGTTTTTTTTCAAAAAGATTTATGAATAGATTCATCGATATCAGGTTTCAATTTGAAGGTTAATAATCGGACAAGACCATTTCTTTTTTAAACTTAAAACTAACCTATATATTTTTACCATGATTGTTTGATCCTAAGTCTTCATATTATTGGATAAGCATAACATTTATAATTTAAAATGCAATTTATTATAACCACTGGCGAAGTTTAGAGATTTAGCTACAATCTGACCAATGACCTCTTGTTTGTAAATTTAAGAACTGGCCCGTTATTTTGTACCTAAATGGTGAATTTGTTTGTTCCTGGAACATATTAATGGATAAGCAGTGACAAATTTTTTATTATATTATTTATTTATTTTTGGACTCATTGATTGAGAATATTTTGGTTTTCAATATCCAAAATAACTTCAAAGAAAACATTCATTTTGTATAAGCTGTTTATAGGTGTGAGATGTATCGCTTAAAAAAATATTCATGTATCGGAACATTAGAATTTGCATTTTTGTAAGAATTGAATCTCCTTAATTTGTAATTAATGTATCTAATATTACATAATATGTTTGACACTGTTCTTATTTATTATTTGTTTTGCTAACATATTTTTTTTCAAGGAAGAAAAAGACTTACATTTTTCGAACACGTGTTGGCCTTCATTATCCCAGAGAATGAATTTGATTTTAGATAGATTAAATTTTAATAATGTTTGAAATTACCCTTAATTACTGAGGGAATTTCTTAATTAAACTTAAATTTCCATAAAAAAAAGTCAATATGAATAGTTTAAAAAGTTTGACCTCATTTAAATCAAGTTGTAACCCTGGAAGCAAGCGGTGTATAAGGTTTTTTACAATTTATGTTTAAGTCTTCACGACGGTATGTGGTGAAGTTCGATACACATTGCAGAATGGTTTGATTTGAATGCATTAGTGGTGTTAAGTTTTAGACTATTTAGATTAAAGACCAGAATAAGATACTGGTATCGTTGCAACAAGTTATGTACCTTCGTAATACTACGACCGGTGCTGGGTAGTTTCCAACACTTATGTATTTAATAGTCTTTACCTATGCAAATTGGCTTGACTTTGAATGCATAGGTGGTTGTTTTTCAATTTTACACATTTAATAAAACCAGAATTATACTTGGTATTTACTGCAAATAAGTTATGGACCCCGATGCTGTACAAGCGATCGTTTACTTGTCTAAATACTTTAATAATGTACTGAGTGCTAAAGGGTCTCACGCCATGCGATGAGTCGGGCCCTGGTACTTGAAATGCATAGGTGGCATCTAAATACTTAAGGAGTACCGCATATTTTATCATCTCTCTTTCTACTTTTTTTTTTTTTTTTTTTTAAGATGGTGTCTTACAATTATTTTCAAGAAATTATCGAATCATGTTCTTGAAAATGAGGGAAGATTGTTGAGGAAAGACTTAACCGTTGTCAGTGCAATAAGTCACTTAGCCTAACACTTCAAATCTTCAAGTGAGCCAGTGACAACAGACCCATGTAAACCATTTATCTCCTGATCCTCGAGTTGCAATCTTGCAACTCAAATATCAACAATTCAAACATTAATGATAGGTGAAACCTAATTTCTGATGTTCTGCTGTTGAATTCCTCTCACCATACATATTGAAGATTCATGTATGAAATTTGGGTATTGTTGGGTTATTGTGTCGTCGATGGAAGCCGATGATAAGGAAGCTCATTCAAGAGTTACTTGGGGCGATCTTTCTTTACCGAAGGATATTGGGAATGGGTTGAAGGTAGGTTGGGTCGGCAAATACCATTTCTTGAATGATTAGATTTATGAAAGCATTTTGCATCCTTATTCAGCCTATGATTGTCATGCCGTCTATGATTATGGTCTTTGTGCAAACGTGTGGTGTCCTACACTAAACAACCATACATACATCCATTGGAGAGGTTTCTCATCTCCCTTGGACTTTGTATCGTATTGCTAGGAAACTACCCATCATTGGAGTCGTTTTTATGATAAGATGGTAGCGCGGGAAAGTATCTAATGAGGCAACAAAGTCCTTACTCCCAACCAAAGTTGTGAAATTTATTCGCTTGCATATCATCGAACTTTGCTGTTGTGAGACGAAAGAGAAGTCTTTAGCAAGTTAAGCCTCTTGGTGTACATTTGTTGGTACAAAGCTCATATTGAAGTATGCAAAACCTCCAAAGAAAAAGTACAAGAAAAGGCGTGATCATAAGAAGGACTCATTAACCCCTTCGGAGGAAAATGATCCTAATTAAATCTCGTATTCAATTGGAGATGGACAGTTTATTGACAGACCTTGCTACCGAGGCAGATGTTATAAGAGACTTACTTGCCCACTTTCTTAGCATGGTTGGTATATAAAGTTTTTCTTCCTGTGAGGGGGTGTCATTGGATTTGTCTGGAGTCTCAAGGTAGGTAATAATGGCTTCAGGTGAGACATTTGCTTTGTTGTTTCACATGTTAGCAAGCATTATCAAACACTAAATGAAATCTCTTGTCTTTGAACTGGGATTAATGCAATCTATTTCAACTATTCATTAACTTAATATAGATGGTTAGGTGAATATTTCGGACACCCATAAGTCAATTTAATCCTTCTTGGAACATTCCGCCATGATTGACTTATTACGCCAACTGAGTTTTCTGCTAATGTGTTTTATGATTTGCAAGCTCAAGCTTGTATAATGTCTTGCAAAGGCGCTAAAGTTGGAACCACTTGGCATTGTGCACAAGAGCGTGTGCATGGGACCTAATAATATTTATTTAGTGTTACAAAGCTTCTATCATCAAGTTTCGCCTTATTCTATTTATAATTTATGACAAGGTAACCATCGGGTAATCTCTAACGTATTTGCCTCATCGATTTCCAAGCAATTGGGTATCCTCAAGAACTTTCAAGAGGGTTGCTAGAGATTTTCGCACTAGAACTTTAGAGGTGTGTAATCAACTATTGGGAGTCAGCACAGGCTGTGGTACAGGATACTCCAAAAGTTACTATGCCGATTATCATGAGTCTTGAAGAGTTTTCAATCACAAGCATATGCGGATTGTGGTTAGAGTGCGTAATCTTAATAATGGAAATTCCTTACTTAATTTGCTTGTAATATGAGCTTCCTCTTGATTCTCTTCAGAGAAGAATATCCTTAAAATTTTTAGAGAGTAGAACGTGCAAAGGATGACGTCAGATGTTTCTACTAAAGGAGATATGTAGACAATGTTTGAGAATGATTTTGATGATTTAACCTCAATGATTTCAAGAGTTGTCTTCTAACGCTTAATGGTGGGTGAAGCATCGAAACTAATACCTTACACATCAGAGCATGAAGGAAACTATTTTCAATGAGGTAGTGACTTTCACTCAATTCGTTACATGAGACTTTTAAGCAACATAACAATCGCAACAAAAGTCTTATGTATCCAGACGATGACTCTGAAAATACAAGTGAATGTCACTTTCAACCTGAAAAATTAGAGTCCAACCCTATTACTATGATGAGACTACCTCAATTCTCTTGTGCAGATGTTTCTTTGTGAAGTCCCAGAACTTCTACTCAAGCCGATGAGCTTATGGTGAATTTTTTTTTTTTTTTTTTTGCATTGATCCCCCTAAACAAAAAAAGATTAAATTAACTGGGGGCCTTTAAAATAAATAATGGGGTTAAAAGTTTGGAAAAAACCCAACGCCCCAATTTGTCGATGCTACTGAGGCGAGTCACGCTCTTATCCGTTGACTATGCTAACGAGAATAATCATCTATCATCCATTACTTTGCCTCATTCTCTGTTGGGTGAATTAAGGTATTACTAACATCTTAAGTTGGTGTTCTGATTGTGAATTCTCAAGGTGCAAAAAGGCCCAATTGAGATACTAACATATGAATAAATTAGCACTTTTAACAGTTGCAGGTTTTTTTTTTGTTTTTTTTTTTTTTTGTTGTTTTAAAAAATTCAAAAAAAAAAAAAAAATTAAAGTTCTGAAGCAACAACTCGTTCATGTCCTACTCGTGTTGCTCTTTCCTACTGTCCATTCACATATTCGAGTCGTCAAACAAATCATCCTTTAAGTGCCCAACCGCCAAGCAACACTTATGATAGGACAAGACATTAAAGGACTGATTATCAGAACTTCCAATGATTCTCCTATTATTGAGAGGAAAATTGGATGATTTTTTCATTGCTGATCACGAAGATGTGGAATGGACCATTCCCATTGAAGCTTTAGATTGAGTAAGGTACATGGAAAATTAAATCACCTTCGATTAAGTGAACACACCCATTTCTATGAGATACTCCGGAAGTAACAAAGTGAAACGTTTGCTAATTGTTGGCATCTCAGAGTTATGAATGTTCTGAACTTGGGTGTGTACGCAGGCAAGCCAACAATCAATCATAAAGGTTGACTTAGCACTTCTGGTTGCTAAACAAGCACTTAATAAGGAATTGGAGCAATAGGTAAACCAAAAGATGTCTTCACAACTTCATTCTGGAGATCTGATAGATTATAACAATAACATAATGAGTTTTCTCGGCTTGAGAAAAGAAACACGTCCATTATCGCCCAAAAATACCTCCCGTGCTTACTATGTCAATGTCAAAACTTTGGAGAGCACTTCAAGAAGCTTATAAAGAACTAACGTGACGAGCTTACATGCTGGTGGAATGTGACATTGACATTTTTTACTTAGTTTTAGCTCTCATTCTTTTCCTTCATGTTATTTTTTTATTGTTTGATTTTTATTAAATGTATAAAGGTGCTAGCATTGGTTAGCCAAATTCATTTTATTATGAAAAATAGACTTTTTATGTTTTTTTTATATGTAAAACGAACTCAATGTTTCCCGAGTTACCCTATGTACTTCTTCAAGAGAGAGGGATAAATGTCAGACCGAGTTTCATTTTTTTCATCCCTCTATACCTTTTTGATCAAGTCCTATAGAAAAAATTTAATCTTGTGAGCATATGACCTAATTTTTGCCTAAGTCGCATTTTAAGGTTTTCGACTTAGCAGACTTTTTTTTTTTCTTTACACTCTAATTTTTGCTAAGACTAAAAGAAAGTCTTAACTTTTGCCTAAGCTGTCTTTTCAAGTTTTCAACTTAGCGGACCCCTTTTTTTTTTTTGGAGCATCGTATGCAATTTATGCTCATGCGGGCCAGGAGCGTCACTTGTCTTGAGTTTGATCAAAGAATGATAAATTCACATCATTGGAACAAAGTTTAATTGAGGGTCAAAGATGACTTATTCCCTCAACCAAACTTGTGAAGACCTTTCTTAAGCATTTTGGAACAAAAAAAGTCCTTTGAATTCGTCGTTGGATTTCTTCCGAGCTTAAAAATGATGATGAAGACTTAGTATTGTGTTTGTAATTCTGTCTATCGAGCTTGCTTGTCAAGAATGTTAACGTTGGCTTGGACTTGAGTGAAATCCAAGAGTGGTAAAACTGACGTGTTCTTCTGGAGCAAAATTAAATGGGGTCCAAGAATGATGACTTGATCCAAGTAACTTACAACAAGTTCCTCAAGTGTGTTTGAAGCATAACGCAACCGTTGGTCCTTCTTTTAGCTTGAAGATGGATGAATGACCTTTGGTTTTGTGTTGATATTCCTTTCACAGGCTTGTTGAAGAATTTGAGTTTGATTTTGACTTGTTGAAATTCATTTTGATTTTAGGAGCTTTAGTTGCATCACTCATGTGTTGAAGAACGGTCATGCGAAGAAAAAGAAGCACTTGTACTGTAGAGTTGGAGATTTAGTTTGAATCTCTGTATTTGACCTTTAAATACAAAGAGTTTGTTTCTCGTTTAAGAAGTTGCCAAAAAGTATGGTTTTATTTTTATTTGTTTTAGTAGAGGTTTTTAAGCTCTTGTATATTAGAAAGCAGATGTGCTAGTTGTAGGACTCATGCTTTAGAGGAGTCATCACTACAATGTTGATGTTTGTAAGACAATTGTGGTAAAGATTTGAAAGTGATGGTTGCACAACTGTGGCAATTATTTCTCGAATGTTTTGCCCCTTTAGTTTTTGTGAGCATAAAGTGATTGATTTCCTATTTCTGGATCAAATTGCAATTTGTGTTTTCTCAATAAAGTTGCAACATTTCATAGAGTACCGAAAGGAAGAGAAGTAAGCTATGTAGATTTGCTACTACCGTCATCCTCTTCCTTGGTTTTGCTTGACTTATACTTGAATAAACGCTTTCGATTTCATCTTCACTTGGTCTCGATCTTCTTTCCCGAATTTTAGTGACAAGATAGACCCATATGGGTTGCATTGTCATCAATCGCTTCTATTGAAGAATGCTCACGAAGGAATAGTATGCTACCTATAGGGTGACAGGTGTGAGTTCTGCTACCAAAGGTATCCATAGCCCTGTAATAGTCTTGGTTTTGCTTTAGGATTTATTTTTTTCTTTGTCTTTTTCAATATCGACTATATGATTTTGCTTATGTTGTTCCTTTGGGTATGGATGAAAGATTGCTTGCTTTCTTGTGAGGTATTCTTCGTCACCAATGTCCAACCTTTTCAATATATAACAATTGAATTCATTATCAAATAAGAAGTGAAAAAAAAGAGTTTTGACATGAAACACAGTGTTTTCTTTTGTTTCTGGTGACTCGAGAGATTGGAGTATCCGGGTGCATACTCTATGCTTAGGTGAACATGAAAAACAGGATCGAGTGCCATGTGACGTCGTAGGCATGATTTGACTCTACTACTATCATACACAGATCTCAAATAAGTTTTCCTTGTTTAGGCGAATTTTCATTATGAAATTTTTAAGATGAAACATTTCGCTCCATTGGTGACTGTACGTCAAAATGGTAATGAAAAAAGTTCGCAGATCATTAACACGACCCGATTTCTTATGGAAGCTTGGCACTCAGGTAAGCTCAATAACTTTTTCTAGCAGCCAGTTGTTTTCCAACATGCTAGGCACATCATAGTCAGGAAAATGATATTTCTTCTCCTCTAATTCCTTCAAGGTGAATCGACACCTCTCATTTTATTGGGTTGGTCTAACCTCTTTTACTTCCTAAAAGAAAACTAAAATTAATAATTGGTCATTCCCTTCATTTGGTTTACTATATACCTTTAGTTACCTAAAAGTTATGTTTCCTAACTTCTACAAGGCTCATGAAATCTAGCTACTCTTTGTGTTGATTCTTCATATTAATCCGTATATTACCTTAGCAGCGAATACATCAACTATTTATGGATTTCGATACAATCAAACATCGTTAACTTCTTTTAAGGTTTGACGTTGCGTGATCTAAGTTAGACCATTGGAAATTTATAGACTTAGATGAGTATTATTTGGAACAAAATTATAAATGTACTAACATAGATTAATTACTCATTTAACAATAATAAATGATGACGTAATTTCCAATTTCCTCACTTTTGGGACAATTTAAGTGAAAAAAATTAGTAACTGAGCCGATGGTATTGTCTTTGTGTCACAAAGGAATATGGCCAGTGTTGGTTCAACACAAGGAATGTGGGT
>JBAPGN010002058.1:0-13336 GCA_037355405.1 Vitis amurensis
CGGAGTAATTCGAAATATTATACTAATCCTTCTCCGCCAGAACTTAGATTTTAAATCAATAAATAGTTGCAAATACCCCATTCCATCATCATTAATATATTGAGAACTTCCTCCACCTTTCTTCAATCTCTCTTTTGATACAATTGGTCGACTTTGATTCTTGCCATTGGTTATTGTTCTACTGTGTAGTTCCTTTTGAGCTTCGTCCTAAACTGATAAGTTTCTGAGCTTGCACTAGCATTAGATCAAAGGACTTGCTCAGATAGGGGTTTACTTACATATGCGCCTTGCTTTCTTCCGTTGGCGGGCCAAAGTAAAGCTTCCTATAGAAGAAGGAAATTAATGTGTGAGTCAGTGGGATCGAACGACTTGGGTTTGGCTTTGTGGTTGGTAATGGAGGTGGGCATCCAACTCTTTCATGGGTAAATTTGCCAGGTTAGTTGTCAGGCCCCTCACCTACTTATGGAAAGAAAAATGTCTGGGATTGTGTAAGAGTTTCCTAAAAATTGCCTTTTCTCAGCTTGAATTATATAATCAGTTGAATCAAAGCTATTTTGGACAATCTTCTAAATCCCAGACAACTTATGTAATCCGAACCTTAGCTAAAAGTCGTCGACGTGTGTTCCAATAAAGAAGGAGAATGTTCTTGAAAAAAAAGAAAAGAACGAATCTTTTTAAATCTCCTATAAAACCCTATGTTCTGCGTGGGGGCAAGAATTCGCCCTAAATTGCTCTATTCTTTTACCAGTTGTTGGGAGGGCGACAATTGACTTGATCACCTACATCCTCCCTGCACGGACATTGGCATATTGGATAATTAGGCACTTTCATACCTTTGCTTTTATACACAACTACTACATGCCTTTCTCAGCAGGACGACTGATGATGGCGGCAAAAAGAAGAATGTTCGCTTATGTGAGCATGGTAACAATGGACTTGAGCGTATCCCGGCAAATAAAATGAATTTCTCCTCAGTTGAGCCCAAGGGCTTGGACTTCTTTTTCAATTGCTTCTTTCTAATTTTGTTACCAACTCGAAGTTCTTAATCTTTCAAGAATTGCTTCAAATTTGACTAAGCATTCTTCAATGGTACTCCAATATACGTGATTGTCATTCCATGAAAACCCTCATAATTCGCTCGACCCACCATATCACTAAGATACTAGCATACATGTTTGGAATGTTGATGGTGCATTGCAATAAACCAAAAGGATTCTCTGTAGGCGTATGTTCTAAACGGACATGTGAAGTGGTTCTTCTCGCTGATCTTACCACATCAATTTCATTTGGAAAAATACCCTGAGTACCCACGTGCCAAGAAATCAATAAAAAGATGATCCTACAAACGATGACTCTTGCTAATGTTTGCCTCTAGCATATTGATCATAAACCGGAGAAGTGGGAAAGTGAATCTTTCTTGTTACATTTATAGCTTTCCATGTCCCACACAAATTGCAACTTTCCATATCAATCACAACTCCTCGTCATATCATTACATACTGAAGATGAGAAGGCGAGCAGGATGATTACTACTTCAAGGGCTATTTGATGATCTTGTAGTCATATTAATCCAGCCTCTTTGGATTTTGGGTTTGTTGAGAGGTCTTTTAAACACTTTTGAGTAGTAAATATTGAAGAGCACTTTCCTTTCTCTTCCTTTGAGTTGTTTTTGAAGCCAATTACCCATATATTTAAGGACTGTTGCACAATCCACTATTCTCACTATCTCTGAACCTTAGTCGTAAAGTTTTGGTGTTTTTGTTAGTAATTTGATTCATCAGCCACACCTAATTAAAAGAATACATGGCGCTAAATCTTTCAGGATTCTCGTACATCATGATGGGGGAAAGATTTATTTCTGGTCAAAACTCCCCACAACAGTTCAAAAGAATTTTGCGTTCATGGAGGAAGACATTCCATCAGAAAATAGCTGCACCAATAGGGCCATGGTATCAAAAGCCATGATAGGACAAGCTGTGCATAAGCTTATTCTCATATAGCCAGCTTTTCCCAACATTCATACATGGACCTTGACACGCCTCTATTTATCTGCTTTTTTTCGCGTCACGCTTACGCTCCTCTCCTTTTGCAAGAAAATGTCTTCGAGATTCTGATATCTCTTCAAACAACCTATTAATGTAAAACTATGGCGTCTGGGGGAATATTTCTTCAAATAATAAAATCCCCAGATGGTGGAGCAGCACGCTTGAGAAAAGATAAACGCGTGGGTACTCCCTAACACATCTTGCATACTGCCTTGATGCTTCTTGATCCTTGGCGCATTAAGATTGATCCTTAAAGACCATATTTTTGCCTTGTCTTCAACCGTAAAAGGGAATAGCTTGAGTCTCATCAAGTCCTATTGAAGCTCCTCCCTCTCAAAGTATTCACACTCCTCAAACCCTTGAATGTGAGCATATGGATTCTCACTCTTCCATTCATGGAAATTTGGCAGAGGGGTACAATATGAAGGCCTTATAACCAACTCTACAAGAGGAGGCACCGATGAAATGAGGGTGCACTCATCCTTGGTGAATGCATTCTAATCCTCATGGCTAGGTAATGCATTGGGATTACCCTTACCTTGTTGGAATATGATCCCCAAGTGGGGGTCCATGATGTTACACAGATATCCAACTCTGTGTCTTGAGGATTCTCAATCCTTTACTAAATCTTCTCTTGTCCCTAATCCAAATAGGGCATCGCACAAAGTTACAATACTGTACTTATAATAAAAAAACAACAACAACAAAAACAAAAAGAAAACTAGAGAAAAAAATTCAAGTTAGGAAGCAAATCGAAATAAACTTAACAAAGGAAATGAAAGGAATGAAGTTAGTGAAAAAGGAATTCACACCAAATTGTGATGAAAAATCAACAAGTAGCCTCTAAAAGGTTGTGTCACTGTATTGTGGCAGCCACCCCGGCAAACGGCGCCATTCTTGATTCGGCCCAATGGAGTCTTTTAACCAAAAAATATTATAAATCCTATGACCTTATACTGGCGTAGCAAAGCTACTATAGTATAGCAAGTTCTAGGGTCGAACTCAGGGATGGGTTTTCACTCTATCAGTGACAGACTTTAAATTAGAAATTGAGTCTGATGATTTCCTTTAGCATAAACTTGAAGTTTAAAAGAAAATAAAATTGTTTTGAAAGTGGTGATTGAAAACTAAATCACATAGAACTATATAAAAAGTGGAAAGAAAGAAAGTCTCCCGGAGCTAAAGGTTGCTAGGTTCAAGTTCAGGATGCAAAAGTGGAAGATTCGGATTTTTCTCCTCGCATTGGGGATTTAACCTATAGTTATTTCCCGAACCGGTATAGGTTTGACAATGAAGATTTAATCCATAAAAAGTCAATAGAGATGGTAGTCAAGGTCCATTAATGGCTTAAGACACTATGGGTTATCACCTTGAATCACTTTCCAATGGCTTCGTACATGATAACTAATGGACTGATATGGATCTAGCAATAAGCATCCACAGAGACCTGAAGCTTACCATGTATTGGCCAGTCAAAGTGATTCTAAGGGATTTAAAGCAAGACTTTGGATTTAGAAGCCATTTATGGACTCCAACTACCTGAATTTAATGCACGGAAACTTTCCACCTTTTAATCTGGACTTTTCACCTAGCTTCCTTCACTCCAAGAAACTATAAGTTTAGCCTCTCATCCTCTGGGAAAACATCCTCAGAGGCTGTTTGGCTTCCAAGAAAATAGTAAATAGTAGAGAGAAAAAGAAAGGAAAAGATACTCTGTATTTAGCTAAGTGTAAACTTTACAAAAGTTGGTCTGCTGGAGAAAGTTCCCCGACAGAGTATAAAATGAAAATTACAAAACAATATATATCAGGTTGTTTACCCCTGTATTCTTGCTTAACATCTAAGGAATCATCTAATTGGTGGATTACAAGAAGAGAATTGGGATTTAGACAACAAATATCTGAAGCAAAATATCAAAAAATGTCGGTCGCAAATATCTGGAAGCACTCAGGAGAATTTCGCAGGCACACAAAATGGCTGCGAAATTTCGCAGACGAACAAGATGGCTGCGAAATCATTTCGCAGCCGAAGGCTGATTTCGCAGCCCTGCGAAATTGGCCTTCAGCTTGAAGTGATCTGCTTCCATTGGCTCTAACTTCTTCATTTCAACTCTGATTTGCCAACCGTTTGAAGCATTGGATTTTTGACTTCCCGATCTTCGAAACGACATAAAGCATGCATAAATTGGACTTCAGGAAATACTCCAAAAGTGGCTGAAATGACTGTCATCAAGAATGCTTCAAGATAGATTCTCTCTTTACTTCTCCTGCTTGCATTCCGGATTGGTTATGGCAAAGGACTTTAAGGCTTCAAAGCTTTGATTCTTCATGTTTCTGAGCTTTCCATTGCTTTGCCATGGATTCCAAATAACTCTCCTCCATCTTGGATTGCTTTGGTGATCAAATTACTAACAAAAACACCAAAACTTACACAAAGTGATTAGAAGTGATTGCAAAGGTCCTTAATATGCTAATTGGGTTAAAAGGCAATAATTACTACTCAAAAGTGTTTAAAAGAGTTAATTACAAGCTATCAAATAGCCCTTTTTGAGTAGTAATCACCCCTCACTTCAGGTTGGAGGGTGTGTATTGATTATTGAAAGTTGAATGTTGTAACAAGGAAAGATCACTTTCCACTCCCGTTTATTGATCAAGTGCTAGAGAGAGTCTCTGTCCATCCTTTTTATTGTTTCTTGGACGGGTACTCAGGGTATTTCCAAATTGAAATTGATGTGGAAGATCAGGAGAAGACCACTTTCACATGTCCGTTTAGAACATACGCCTACAGAAGAATGCCTTTTGGTTTATGCAATGCACCTGCAACATTCCAAAGATGTATGCTTAGTATCTTAAGTGATATGGTGGAGCGAATTATGGAGGTTTTCATGGATGACATCACCGTATATGGAGGTACATTTGAGGAATGCTTAGTCAATTTGGAAGCAATTCTGAATAGATGCATTGAAAAAGACTTGGTGCTCAACTGGGAGAAATGTCATTTTATGGTACGTCAAGGAATTGTCCTTGGCCATATCATCTCCGAGAAAGGCATTGAAGTTGATAAAGCAAAGGTGAAGCTTATTATCAAATTGTCGTCCCCAACAACTGTAAAAGGAATAAGGCAATTTCTTGGCCACGCAGGGTTCTATAGGAGATTTATAAAAGATTTCTCTAATCTTTCAAAATCTCTTCGTGAGCTTTTAGCTAAGGATACTAAGTTTGTCTGGGATGAAAGATGTCAAAATAGCTTTGATCAACTGAAGCAATTCTTAACAACCGCTCCAATAGTGAGGGCTCCTAACTGGCAATTACCCTTTGAAGTGATGTGTGATGCCATTGACTTTGCTATAGGAGCTTTACTTGGCCAAAGAGAAGATGGGAAGCCCTATGTGATCTACTATGCAAGCAAAACATTGAACGAAGCTCAAAGGAACTACACAACTACAGAGAAAGAATTGTTAGCTGTGGTGTTTGCCTTAGACAAGTTTCGTGCTTATCTAGTAGGATCTTTCATCATTGTTTTCACTGACCATTCAGCCTTGAAGTATTTATTGACAAAGCAAGATGCAAAAGCAAGGTTGATTAGATGGATTATTTTGTTACAAGAGTTCGATCTCCAAATCCGAGATAAAAAAGGGGTGGAAAATGTGGTAGTTGACCACCTGTCAAGGTTGGCTATAGCACACAATTCCCATGTCTCACCTATTAATAATGACTTTCCTGAGGAATCACTTATGTTGCTAGAGAAAGCTCCTTGGTATGCTCATATCGCTAACTATTTGGTTACTGGTGAAGTTCCAAGTGAGTGGAATGCACAAGACATGAAACACTTCTTTGCAAAAATCCATGCTTATTATTGGGAGGAGCCTTTCATTTTCAAGTATTGTGCAGATCAGATCATACGGAAGTGTGTCCCTGAAGAAAAGCAACAAGGGATCCTCAACCATTGCCATGAAAATGCATGTGGAGGCCACTTTGCCTCTCAGAAAACAGCCATGAAGGTGTTGCAATCAGGGTTTACTTGGCCATCTCTTTTCAAAGATTCCCACATCATGTGTAGGAGCTGTGATAGATGCCAAAGGCTTGGGAAGCTAACAAAAAGAAATCAAATGCCTATGAACCCCATTCTAATAGTTGATCTTTTTGATGTTTGGGGTATTGACTTTATGGGACCTTTCCCAATGTCTTTTGGTAACTCTTATATCTTGGTGGGGGTAGACTATGTTTCTAAATGGGTTAAGGCAATTCCCTGTAAACATAATGATCACAGGGTGGTTCTCAAATTTCTCAAAGAGAACATCTTCTCAAGGTTTGGGGTGCCCAAGGCCATAATCAGTGATGGAGGTACTCATTTTTGCAACAAACCTTTTGAAACCCTATTAGCCAAGTATGGAGTAAAGCATAAGGTAGCTACACCTTATCATCCTCAAACTTTCGGGCAAGTGGAGCTAGCAAACAGGGAAATCAAGAATATATTGATGAAGGTGGTGATCACGAGCAGAAAAGATTGGTCTATTAAGCTTCATGATTCACTATGGGCATACAGAACAGCTTACAAGACTATTCTTGGTATGTCTCCTTATCGCTTAGTCTATGGCAAAGCATGCCATCTCCCTGTGGAAGTTGAATATAAAGCTTGGTGGGCAATCAAGAAGTTAAACATGGACTTGATCAGAGCTGGGGCAAAGAGGTGCTTAGACCTTAATGAGATGGAGGAATTAAGAAATGATGCTTACATCAATTCCAAAGTTGCAAAATAGAGGATGAAGAGGTGGCATGATCAATTAATCTCCAGCAAAGAATTCCATAAAGGACAAAGAGTCTTGCTTTATGATTCAAGACTCCATGTCTTTCCAGGGAAGCAGTGCATCCTAATGAAGTGGTGGAATTACTGAATTCCAAAAGCACTGACATTTTCAAGGTCAATGGTCATCGTCTCAAGCCATTCATTGAGCCATTCAAACCAGAAAAAGAGGAAATCAACCTCCTTGAGCCACAGAAAGCCTAATCAAATAAGGGTTAGATGGACTGGGTTTCACCAAAGTCCATAATGTTTTGTTTTTGTTAATTTTGTTAATTTCAAAGCTTTATCAATTCTTTTGATTTTAATTTTTGGTCTTAAGTTGTGTATTTATGTGTAACTTAGTTTTTTTTTTAATGATCCCATGTAGGAAGAATTGCAAAGAAATTAAAGGAAAGTCTTTTGGAGCGAGAAAGAGTGTAAAACAGGGGTCTGCGAGATTTCGCAACCTAAAAGAAGCCTTTGCGAAATCACCACTTTACTGCAAAATCATTTCGTAGCCTCGGTCCCCTCTCTGCGAAAAAAATTTCGCAGTTGCGAAGCACCCTCTTAGCACACAAGTGCCATTTCGCAGCACAGTTCCCCCCATTTCGTAGCTGCGAAATGGGCTGCGAAAATGGCCTTTTGTTGCGAAAACGACCTTTTTCTGCGAAATCGGCCTTCCTCTGCGAAAATCAAAACGACCCTTGATATTTCTTTATTTTTATAAAAAACCGGTCATTTAAGCTACCAAAAGGGTTCAGAAAGGAAGAACAGCAGAGCAACCGTCCGTTCACTCTCTCACCTGAGCCCGAAGCCGCGCGAGCCACCGACCATCACCTTTGGCCATTTTCTTCAGTCCGCCATGGCACGAACCAGAGGAGCAAAGTCATCATTTCCGTCTGGCTGCAAGAGAGTCGTGCGAGAGGCGCCTGTTCAAGGCTCCACATTAGAGCCTCCGCGACAAGTAGTCGTCCCACCTTCAGCCGAACCCGTGCCGTTGCGTCCTCTGGCGAGGTGTTATCAGACCAAGTCAGGTGGTCGTCCCCCGAAAAAGAAAGCCAGGGTAATGGATTCGGAGCCAATTGACTTAATGAAGCCCTCTCCAGAGCCGTCTTCGGCGTCGTCTTCAGGACCGCCGGCGGAGCCTCAGCCACCCATTGAAGGGAATTTGGATTGCCGGGCTCGACCATTTCACTCTGAGCTGTGTTTTCACACAACCACCTTTAGGCTTCAGCCAGAGCTCGCAGACTCATTCCATCTACTGCATAGATATCGCATGGAGCATTTTCTGACCCCCAAGGATTTTTTCTATCCCCGAGTAGCAATGGACTTCTATCAGTCCATGACTACTAATCAGGTCAGAGATCCTACTCTTATTCACTTCACCAGTGACGGACGTCATGGTATTTTAGGAGCTCGTCACATAGCAGAGGCCCTGCATATTCCATATGAGCCAGCCCGTCAAGAGGATTACCGACTATGGACTAATCCTTCCCAACTTGAAATGGTTCATAGTTTGTCAAGAGGAACGTCCACAAATCCATATCTGTTGAGGAAGGAACTTCCTCCGAGCATGTTCTTCATTGATGCACTCCTGCACCACAACATCTATCCACTTCAACATTGGGTGCAGAGGAGAGGAGTTCTGCTAGAGGCCCTATTTAGGATATCAGAGGGATATTTCTTTGGCCCTTACCATCTGATTATGGCTGCCCTTTTCTACTTTGAAGAAAAGGTGCATAGAAAGAAGCTGCTGCGAGCGGATGCTATTCCACTTCTTTTCCTACGATTGCTATGCCAAATTTTGGAGCATCTGGGGTATCCATCAGACCCTCAGGTGGAGCGCAGACGTATATGCCGAGAGGTATTCACTCTCGACAAGTGGACCAATATGATAGCATATAGAGCAGAGCATCCAGAGCTTCCATAGCCACAACAGTCAGAGGACCCACAACCCGCTGAGATACCAGCTGCCAGGAGAGCATCTCCAAAGCCCATACATGAGAATATACCCTCTGCTTATCCTGCCACCCACAACACCCCTCCTGCTATTCCAGCTGCATCAGAGCCTTCCACTTCAGCCGAGCCTAGGATGGCCATACCCCTTTTAGAATATAAAGATCTATGCCACACATTGCAGACACTCACTGCGACTCAGAGCAGCCTTGCTCAAGAGATGTCAGCTATTCGTTCTCAGCAGGAGCAGATTTTGACCACCCAGACTCAGCACACTACCATCCTGAGGCAGCTTCAGCACCATCTGGGTCTTCCATCAGCTACTGAGCATCTCACCCCTACCATTGTAGAGTCCCGTGCCCCTCCTGAGCCGACTACTAAAGATGCAGAGACATCTGCCTGAGCCATCAGCTTACCAGCATCATCCTCCCCATTTCTGATCATTTACATACTCTACTTTATGTATTTCCTTTTATGAAATCCCATCTTTTTGGTATTATATAGTGGGATTGGTTGTATGTGAGCACACTTAGCATTATATTATTTTAATTCCTCTACTCATATTTTTTATTGTTTTTTTTTTAAACATGTGGTTTCTCCTACATGACTCAGACTCCATGTCACACAGGAGGTACCACTTCCTCCCTATTGTTTAATTGCTTTTGTCACATTGAGGACAATGCTCAGCTTGGTTGGGGGGAGAGTTGAGGAAGTAAGTTTTGTTATTAATGCTAAGTTATTTTGGTAATTTAGTTGTTTTTTGCTTAATTTTAAAATTTTTTAAGTTTTTATTCTACTCTCCATGGTTATTAAGGAAAAATTCTCAAAATAAAAAGGGAGAAATTGAATTTTTGTCTTTTTACTTGACTTAGAGTTTGTATTATGCTTACTAAAGTTGATGAATTGTTGAAATTTCTATTGAATTCAAGCTTATGTCTTCCACTTTAATCTATTCACACACTGTGCACAATAGGTTCCAAGTATAAGATGAAAAACTATTTCCCTCTTGACTTAGGAAAATTTAGACTTGGTACCTTTGACCTCATTTAATAGTGTTGGGACACCTTATAAAAGGCCAATGAGCCTTTGAAAAAAAAAAAATGTTTACTTGCCTTGAAACCCGAGCAAGGTCCGAGGGGTATATGGTGAAAATATTTAAAACCTGGTGCCCTAAGCCTTCATTGGTTGGGAGTCACTGACCTTAATGCTCGTTACAAGGGTGGATAGGTGGAGTTTAACATACTATAGGTGCTTGGGTATAAAAATTCATTCTCAAAAGTCCGGGGTAAAATCCGAGTTAGTGGTTGAAAGATCCTTAAAGCTTGATGCCCTAAACCTTAATTGGTTGGGAGTCATCGATGGACCCCCGTTACATGGACAATTTAGAAAAGAATACCTTTAAGCTTGTGAAATAAAAGGGTGCGTTCTTAGCCTATTGAATTTGGTCAGTTTACTAAGTGTTGGAAAAGAGCTAGGTTGGGGGGAGAGATTAGTTCCACATACTATATTCGGAAGCTATCAAGTAACACTTAGATTTTTGTGGAACAGTAAGGTTTGACCATTTGGGAGTGGAAACTCTTTTAAAGCTTAAATTTGCATAATGCCTTCTCTTTAAGAATAGTGATTAGACAAGTTATTTGATAACTCTTGTTGAAGTTGAGTTTTATTTCTTTATTGTTCCATGTGAGAGTTAGATCATCATGCCACTTGAAAATTGTTTTTTGATCAAGCATGATGTTGTAAATTATAGTATTGTTTATTTTTATTTTTTCTCTCCTTCATTGCTAAGGGACTAGCAATATGTCGGTTGGGGGGAGTGATGACTACTCAAAACGTGCTATTTGATAGCTTGTAATTAACTCTTTTAAACACTTTTGAGTAGTAGTTATCACCTTTTAACCCAATTAACATGTTAAGGACCCTTGTAATCAATTCTAATAAAAAATGTGTTAAGTTTTGGTGTTTTGATAGCTTTTTGATCACCAAAGCAAATCTGAAATTGAGGAGAGTTATTTGGAATCCATGCAAGGAGTATACCCGGATAGTGTGTCCGGATACACCATCGGAGGGCATCCGGACAACATATCCGGGTAGCATTTGCACCCGGCTGCCGCCAATTTGTACCTGGATGCCGCCATTTACACTCGGATGGGCGCCGCCATTTTGCACCCGGGTGCCGCCCACTTTCCACCCGGATGTTCACGTCCGGAATTCAGGAGCCGGATGGGAGAGGAGACGTTTCAACTTCTCCGGACGGACGTATCCGGATCATCTGATAGCGTCTACCCGAATGGTAGAGCAGCCATTTTGCATAGTGTTGCGGTGTTCTCCTGAAGCTTCCTGATATTTTCCACTGATATTTTGGGATATTTTGAGATATTTTGCTTTAGATATTTGTTGTCTAAATCCCTAAAATCTCCTTGTAATCCACCAATTATAGGATTCCTTAGTTATTAAGTTTGGAAAAAGGGTGAATAACCTCATATAGATATTTTGTGATTTTCCATAATATATATATCTCTCGGGAGCCTGTTCTCGAGAGAGTAGAGAGGAGACGACGCAACTTTTGTATAGTTTTCAAAGGAAGAAAAATACAGAGCTTTGCTCTGCTTTACCTTCTCATTTCGATTATATTTTCTTACTAGCCAAACAAGCTCTGAGGATGTTTCCTCAGAGAATGAGTGGCTAAACTTTTAGTTCCTTGGAGTTAAGGTTGCCGGGAAAGGTTCCAAGTGTAAGAATTAATAGCTTTATGGTTTCAGCCATTAATGAAGAGAAAGTGTGACCCATTAATGATTTCAATGTTTTTAGTTAACTTAAAACACCTTTAAATCACCTGGGCCAACACTTGATAAGGCAAGTGATCTCCATCCATAGAGTGACACTAGTTATCTCTTCGAGCCTTTTGGGGGAGGTTGGTTTGAAGTAGGATTTTTCTAGAAAGCCAAATTTGGTAGCTTCTTGACTCCAAGGAGAATCATTAGTTATCTCTTGCGAGCCTTTTGATGGGAAGTCTAAGGTTAAATAATTCACCTTGAATTGCGTAAATGCTAGCGTGAGAGTATACCCATTGCAAGGGCATCAATGAGGGATTTAGGTTTTGAAACCCATTTAAAGGGAAGCATTGTACACACCGTTTAGAGATTGATTATATGGTTAATTCTCTAATGCGAGGAAATGACACAAATGACGGAGCTCTGTTTTTGCACGGGAACTCCCTGTGACCTAAACCTCAAGGAACGTTTTTTCTTATAAGTAATTTCCATTACTTTCTTTACCGTTAGTTTAAGACCAAACTTTTTCATCCAAAAATTTATGTTTTTCTTTTAAAGCTAACTCTTTGAAATTGAAAAAGACAATTCAGCTTTGAATTGGTATCATTTATGAATTGAAAAACCCTTCCCGTGAACGATCTAGAACCACTATGAGTATGAGCTTTGTCTTTGCTACCCTAGTTCATGGTGTAATAGGTTATAAATTTTGTTGATTACTTCTTCAAGCAAAGGAGCACCAGTTGGACATGAATCAGCTGATACACCAAGTGGGCACGAATCATATACAATGCAACGGTGTTCTCCTGAACCTTCCTGATATTTCCAACCGATATTTTGGCATATTTTGAGATATTTTGCTTTAGATATTTGTTGTCTAAATCCCCAAAATCTCTTTGTAACCCACCAATTATAGGATTCCTTAGTTATTAAGTTTGGAAAAGGTCTAGCTTGAATAACCGCCATATAGATATTTTGTAATTTTCCTTACCTATATATCTCTCGGAGCCTGTTCTCGGGAACGATCGATCCTATTTATGCTAATAAAAAAGAAAGAAATTAATCATTTCCAGAGCACTCTGCTCTGTTTTTCTTCTTATATTTGTTTTCTCGTTAGTTTTCTTACTAGCCAAACAAGCTCTGAGGAAGTTTCTCAGAGAATTGGAGTGCTAGACTTTAGTTCCTTGGAGTTAAGGTTGCCGGGAAAGGTTCCAAGTGCAAGAATTTATAGCTTTGTGGTTTCAGTCATTAATGAAGAGAAAGTGTGATCCTTAAATGATTTCTATGTTTTTAGTTAACTTAAAATACCTTCAAGTCACTTGAGCCAGCACTTGGTAAGACACGTGATCTCAGTCCATGGAGATGCACTTGTTTATCTCTTGCAAGCTTTTGGGAAGTGTCTTGGAGGTAGGATTTTCTAGAATTTCCAACACTTGGTAAGCTTTTGGACTCCAAGGAGACTTCCTTTAGTTACCTCTTGCGAGCTTGAGAAGGGAAGTCCAAAGTTAAAGATCACCTTGAATGGCAAATGCTAGGTGAGAGGCACGAGCTATTGCAAGTTGCATCAGTGAGAGGGAATTAGAGCTGAAATCCATTTAAAGGTTACATCTGTACAACACCGGTTAGAGAATTGACTATATGTTAATTCTCTAATGCGAGGAAACGAACCAAATGACCGGAGCTCTGTTTTTGCATAAGGAACCTCCCCTGTGAACCTAAACCTCCAAGGAATGTTTTTCTTTATAAGTAATTTCTATTACTTTATTTTTGGTTAGTTTAAGA
>JBAPGN010002059.1:0-13463 GCA_037355405.1 Vitis amurensis
TTTCATAAAATGACTTTTTACTTGTATATTAGTAATGCCAATTGACAATTCTTTTTTTTTTTTTTTATCATGAGAAAAGATTTGATATTAATATATTAAGAAATTTTAAAATTAAAAATATAATTAAAACTAAAAAAAAAACTTTAAAGTTAAAAATATAAAAATAAAATAATAACTTTTAATTAGTTAAATCACACCAATAAAAAAAATATAAATTCAAGAAAGAGAGTTGGAAATACAATGAGTCAATATTTTTTTAAAAATATTTTTTGTAAGTTTTTTAGTTTTATTTGTATTTAATTTTTAATTTTTTTGGTTTTAATTGTATTTAATTTTTAAGTATTTTAGTTTTAATTGCATTTTTAATTTTTAAAATTTCTTATTTTATTGTTATATCAACTAACAAAATTTGTATTCAATTTTATTTAAAAAAAATAAGAAGAATGGATTTACATAATACATGATATAAAATCATTATTAATTAAGGAATTAAAAAGAAATTATTTATCACTCAAGGATCTAGAGAAATTTTTCAAAATGATTTGTATCTCATATTATATAACAAAAATTTATAATTTATTTATTTCTAAGATAATTTTATCAAAATAAAATTATAAATTATTATTTTTAATAATTTTATTTAATATTTTTAAATAAAATGGTATTTTAGGAAATAATTATTTTATAAAAATTGAGGTTCTTTTTTCTATATTTTTTTAAATTAGTGAATCAAAACCTACTTTTTCCCTTAATTTTCCTATTTAGTTTTAAATCTTTACAAAATCATTTGATCATCACCTCAAAATCAACTAATTCAAAATTTAAAACGATTTTAATTAAGATAATTATCTCATAATTATCCAACTAACTCTAATTATAATGCTAGTTTTAAGGCACATTTTCCATATTTTGAATTAATAACCCTCCTAATTATCCACCTAACAAACCATTATTTTTTAGCAAATTCTCCAATCGCTTTCTATATAATGGGCCATATTATGTTACAATGACACAAATTATTTTTGCTATCTTATCTATTAGAGTTTCGTGGTTCAGTGCAACGGTGAAGAAAAATTATGAGATTTTTTGAGTCCGATCCCTTGACGGGTTTTTTTTTTAAATTATGAGATTTTTTGGATTTTCTTATGGAGTGTCCATCATTTTGTGTTTAGTTCTTTCCTAACATTTTCCCTTAGATAACTTAATTTAATTTATTCTAAATTAGCCAAATTTCTCTATTTCTTTAACATGGTGGCTTACTCAATTGACACCTAAGCTCCTTATCCTCTTACACCACATCATTTTGCATGGCATGGTCAAATTTCCCATAAAATAAAGTGAATAATCATTATTTATCATTATTCGCTAATATTTATATTTATGGGGTTCAAAGATGTCTTCTTCTTTTTTCCAATATGTACTTTTTGTCATTTATAATTAATAAATAAAAATTTTAGTATACAAATAACACTATTTTCTATTAAATTGAATAATGATTGAAAAAATATTTCTCTTGATTTTGAATTTTGTCTTGAAAATTAATTTATAAAAATAAGGTAAATTATTTAAAAAATTAATTAAATTAATTTAAAAGATAAAATTTAAGATAAAGACCAAAATATTTTTAATCAACACCTAATTTATTATAAAATATTTATTTTTATATGGCATGAATATATCCACTTACAAGAATTCTAACTTAAAAAGGAAAAAGAATATTAATTGTCAACATAGTTTATATTTTTTAATAATATATAAAATAATTAATTTAGAATATTATTATCCATAAATAATATATCCATAATAATTAATTATTACTATCTCAAATTAAAAAATATATATTCTAAAATTGATTTTTAAAAGCATTAGTAAATTTGTACTTTTTTTTAATAAAATATTATAATTTTATATAAAATATTATTTAAAAATAAATAAAAATTGCATTCAAATGGACATTTCAAAATTCTATGCCTTTTAAAACATTTCTCATAAATATTTGATTCCGTCTTCATCCTAGTTATTTATTATTATTTTCATCCCCGTCCCAAAAAAGAAATTAAATGATATATGGTGAATTTGGGTGCCTTCTTTTGGTTTTTATGTTTAAATATTTAATTTTTTTTTAAATGCTTAATTACATTAACAATAAATAAAATTTTATAAATTTTTATAATTTATTTTTATGAACAACTTTTTTTATGGGTTAAAAAAAGAAAAATAAAAATTTAAATAATTTTTTATTTAATTGTCTATATAATTGGGATGAGACAAGGTAATATAGGAACCAACACCGTATACCTAATTTTAGAAAAACAAAGGTTATGGTTGGTTCTCCGAAAATTTGAGGGAAAATATAGAGAAAAGAAAGTAAAAAGGAAATATGAAAGGAAAGAAAAATAAAATAAAATTCAAAGTCAATAAATTATTTTTATATTTTTTTCAAATTTAATTTACTTATTTTTCCTCCTATTATTAAAGATTAAATAATTTTAAAATCCATAAATTTCCAACTAATTTTAATTATTATTTTTAAATTTTTTATAGGTGAGAAAAGCTTTTTTTTTTCTTAGTATTTTCTAAAAACCAAATATAGTCTTAAAATTCAAACTCATTCTTAACTCGTTTATAATTCTCCCAAACTTGTCCTATTAGGGGTTGAGTTATGATTAACAATAGGACGGATTCAGGATAGGTTTCCTCATCTCAATCCGTCTCATTTATTTATATCCATTCTTATCCCCATCCAAAATAAAAAATTAAATGAGGTGGGATGGATGTATAAAATTCTTATATTAGTTTATTTAACCTTTTTTTCTAACTTTTTTAATAAAAAATTTCATTTTTTACACTTAAAATTTAAATTGTATTAAAAATAAATAATATATATATATATATATATATATATATGTGTGTGTTAAAAAAGTTGAAAATTTTAAAAATTAAATTAAACTAATTTTTATTTAATATATGATTGGGGGTGATTCGAGGTGTAAGAAGACTCAAACCTTACACCAAGTTTTAAAAAAATTTATCAAACCTACCTTAAACAGGTTATATTTACCTCAAACCATTATGGGTTAGGTGAGTCGGTTACTCAAAAAAATCTACTCGCGTGTCATCCTTAGATAAAGTGGGACAACAAGTATATGAAAAACTCACTACATTAATTTATACATATCTAATTCTTTTTTTAAATTAAATTAATATTTCTAATTATTTTGTATCTTAATTCCATTTTATAATATTCTTTGATTTCTTTTAGCACTTAGGACGTAAATTAGTTGAATTTTTTTCTTTATATTTTACTATTGTCTTATCACACCTCAGTCTCCCACGTTTTCAACATTGATAAATTTGTAACATTCTTTATATCTTGATCACATCATTCCTACCTTATGTGGACCCCGTATTTTGTTCGATATATTCCCAAACTCGTTATTTATTTATTTATTTGGTAAAAAAATTATTTTTAGACAAGATTAGGAGTCGTCAATTATTTTTTAAGGGAAAGTAAAATAAAAAAAGAGTATAACTTCTTATTTGGAAAACACGGTTTGTAAAAAATCAAACCTAAGTTCGGGGTCAAGTTACTTATTGGGAAGGTATAGTAAAGACCGCAACACCCCTCTAAGTCCCTAAAAATGGGTTTCTACTAAGTAAGGTGGAGCAAAATGACAATTAACTAAAAAATCAATGGATACCCAAAAGGATCATAGGTCAAAAGCAATCATAATAATGAAAAAATAAACAAAGTGAGAATGAGAGCTTACTTTGGCAGCAGGTAATAAAGCACTATCATGAAACAAGGTTAGTGCACAATAATTAATGCAAAATATATCTGTGGACCCCGTATTTTCGTTCGATGCGTTCCCACTCGATGACGCAACTCGTTTTTTATTATTTCGATGAAAACATTGATTTTTAGAAAAAGACTTGGAGTCGCCACTTATTTTTGTTTTATTTTTAAGGAAACAAATAAGAAAGATCACTCCTGAAAGAAAAAACAGTCTGTAAAATCAAATTAGTCTGAGGATCGATTACCTAGATAGGAATCGGGGTGAGTCGTATCACCCCTGTAAACCTTATAATAAGGTGAAACAAGTGTGGCAATTGATAAGGAAATCAATGGATACCAATGAAAATGATCAAATACTAAAACGGATTATGCATAAGAATAAGCAAAGTGAGAGTGAGATCGTACATTGGCAGTAGGCAATAAAGCGCTATCAATAAACAAGGTTAGTGTGCAATAATAAATACAAAATATATCACAGGCATATCAAAGAGTAAGACAAATATCGGACAATATTCATTAAGCATAACCATCGACGATCAAAAGAGAAAATTTATATGTAGGGCCCCCACCAAAGCCCAAATGATTTTGCATGAATTGGTCTCACAAATTCTATTGTTTTAGAATTATGAGAAAAAAAAAAACATTCTTACTTATGTAAAATCAAGAGAAACAAAAGATTATTTGAAAACCAGAATGAAATTAAAAAACCGTTAGAACCAAAACTGGTTTTTGAGAATTTATTGAAATTTGAGTCTCAAAAGATTACTTTAAATCGGTCCTTAAGAATTTAAATTTAAGAAAATTGGAATTTGAAAAGATTATTTGAAGATGAAATTTAAAAATAAATAAAAAAATAAAAAAATAATATATAACGAAAATAATAATTTAAATAAATAAACATGAATGGAATTTTTGAAACTGGAAATTAAAGGGAAATACCGAGATTTTGGTAGAATTATTTAAAGATGGAATTGTAAAAATAAAATAGATAAAATATAAATAAATAATAATTATTACAATAAATAAATGTGAAATTCGGGATTTTGGAAATTAAAATTGAAAGGAAATTGAGTTTTTAAAAATTAAATTTAAGAATATGGAATTTTTGGAAAATTAAATTTGAAAGAAATTAGAATTTGGAAATTAAATTTAAAGAAATTGAAGTTTTTAAAAAATTAAATTTAGGAAATGGAATTTTTGGAAAATTTAAATTTAAAATTTGAGATTTTGGAAATAAAATTTGGAAAAAATGGAATTTTGGAAATTAAATTAAGAATAATTGGGTTTGGAGGGAAAAATTTTAAATTAAATTTGGGGGGAAAAATGTTTTTGGGAAAATTATTGAAAAATGGAATTTTTTTGGATTATTTGAAAGAAATGGAAATTTTGATTAATTTGGAGTTTGATTGAAAATTATTTGGGAAGAAGTTGTGAAAAATGATTAGGAAAATGGAGTTTGAAAATTAGTTTGAACAATTACAAAAATGATGGAAGTTAATTTTTTGATAGCAAAACATGGAGAATATATTAAGATCAATGGACACGTATGATTCACTTAAATCGGTTGTAACACATAGTCCTTGACAAGAGATGTATTAAGAGTGTTTTGGCTGCAATGTGGGGGCCCATCTCCATTACCATTCACACAGCCACCAACCTTTGGCACAATAAACCCTGCAAGCTGTTAGATTATTTCATTCAAGAGATCTCACAGTTCAATAAAGTCATACGTGCAGGCTATAGGTCGCCATCACGTACGAAGATATAAAAAAATCTGATTAATGGACATTCCCATGCACACACAGTCCTCCCATACTCAGTGTGCAATTACCAGTCTTCAATTTCAAAACGCAACATTATTGTATTTTTTTTTTTTTATTTTTTTTGTGACTTTTAGGGAGGTTGTTCAGGAGCTATGTGTGAATAGTTGGGAGTTCGATTAGCCTGGTAGAAATTGCCCTTTCTTTCTCCCATCTCCATCTTACCCAGTTTTGGTTTGTCTATGGGGTAGAAAAGAAAAAAATGGGAATATTTGTAAGCATAATAGGCAGTGAATCCATTCTCTCAATATGATTCAAACCAATATTTATCTCAATGCACCACTATATAAGCATATCTTGAAGCAAGTGGTTCTGCTGTTTACTAACTGAGCAAGGACTAGAAGAGCCCCAATACACGCTCCATGAACCCATTGCGCCTTGAGAGCCCCTCCAATCATGCTTCTTGCTCCTTCTACACTCTTCTTCACTTCAACAGTGATGAGAGAGGATAGCATGGATTTTGGCAATTGAATTGTAGGCTAGCTAAAATGGACAGCAGAGAATTGTTGTAGTAACAGAGTAAACCAATGCAGATCTCTTGTCATATCGACTATACTATTTGATGAGGAAAGTTGCCAGAGATTGAGTCATACTCATTCATTGTCTATGCCTTGTAAGTTGCAACTGGAGTTGGCCCATTCCTGTAAATGGTGTTGGGTGAGGCTCAGTTCTTAATGATTTCACCCACATTTACCAAAATGAGTCTGCAGAGAGATTCGACACAAGCTCATAGTTTGTGCTCCATTATATCCGGCCCCTTTCCCCTTCCACAAAACCTTCTGCAATGCAAGCTGGCTGCTTCGTGCCAAACACTCATTCATTTCTGTTTGTCCTTTCTTCATCTCTACACGTGTTTACTATTCACATCAGGCCTCCCCTCCTTTCTCGTTTTAAACTTTTGGACCTAGTTAGTTGCTTATCAAAGTTTGAATCATTTTTTTTTTATTAACGTTGATTATTCGAAAAACTAGAAAAAAATCAAATATATTTTTTCATATTTTGTTGTCTTATATATATATATATATATATAAAATAATAATAAAATTAGTTAAAAATTTATATATTTTTAAATTATTTAATTTTTATATCAAATGGGTTAAAGTATAATTTAAATAATAATAAATTAATTTATCACAAATTTTTAATTTATTTTTAATTTTTTTATTCTATTTTTCTTTTATCCTTTTTTTTTCTCTTGTAATTTCCCTTAAATTTTTCGAGAACCAAACATAGCCTTATAGATTTGGATTGAAAATAAATGAATTTGGATTAAAATTCCATGCTATGTGCATTATCACTAAGAATACTCAATAATATAATTTACTTTAACTATTTTCTATTTTACTCGTTTTAAGAATAAATGTTAATTGAGTGACAAATATATCGTTGTTAAAAACATTAATCATAATATTAATATACAGATCACTCAACCTGACTATTAAATAGAAGAACTTGATTATTAAATGAATTATACGTATAATAATTAAATAGTATTTGAGTTTATGTTTTTAATCCAATTATTATTTATTTTAGGTGTAGACTAACCTATGTAGTATTAGGTCTTAACATGATATAAACAACATTTTGCAACACGAATTACCACTCCTAATAAGAGAGGATGGTTTTTCTATGCTTTTCCTTGATTTTTTTTCAATATTTTTCCTTAGGTTATGTTTGGTTCTAATAAGATTTGAAGGAAATAATATAAAGAGAAAAAAATGGAGAAAAATTAAAAAATTATTTTTATATGCTTCTTTAAACTCATTTTACTAAATTGTATAAAAGTTAAATAATTTAAAAATATATAAATTTATAACTAATTTTATTTTTATTTTATTTTATTTCATATTTTTCGACTAAATATAAGAAAATTATTTTTTTTTTCTTCCTTATGTACTTTGTGTAACCAAACATACCCTTTAAACATTGTTTCTTTAAGTCATTTCTAATTATATACGTTTTAGATTTTAAATGAAGTAGGTAAGTCGCAGACCCACACCCATTAAGTCTCTCTCTCTTGATGCCTTATACTACCTTCAAACTTCCTTTTTCCCTAATCACTATCATCTTTTATGTTATTTTCTTCTCTTTTTGAGTGTCCTTGTCATATTCCTTCAGATAATGTATAGAGTTGACATTTATTAATCTCTCCATCTTTTCGGAAGTATGCCACAGGCAACTATTGCAGTTCTCATTCTCCTCTCCTTTCTCCTTGCAGCTCTCACTCATTGCAGGTTGTAACCAATCTTTCTTGTCCAAGTCTTTAATGTTGCTTTCTTTCCAAATTAGAAATTATGTTTGGTTATCCAAGAAAAGAATTTGGGCTAATACCATAATAATTTAGATACGCTTTGATGTTCCAGGATTTAGAATCATTAATCTAGATTCAAGTCCCAAATAGAATAAAAGATTTCCTTTTTTTTTTTTAATATAATGAGGCGCAACTTCATTCAGAACTTCTAACTCAACAAGGAGGCTTCAATTCCCGCCGCTCTTTGCGGCAGCGCTCAATCCATTCTTTCCACCATCCTTCCTTCCGCTCATTGTTCTAGACCCAACCGGCTAAATATAAGCAAATAACTATTTGGGAAAAATCAAGAATGTTACATGCTTGGTAGACAGGTTTATCCAATTAATGTTTCATTCCTACCTGAATCTGATACTACTCTTGTGTGATATGGATTGAACTCCTTGGTTATGTAATTGAGATACTTCAGTCCCTGCATTTTATTCAAAGAAGGAAAAAGAAATTCTTTTTTCAGTTTCTTTTTGGAACTTGGAATCTAGATTATGATTCTCAATCCTGAAAATAAATGCTTATCTTATATATATTAATTGGTATTTAGCTACAATCTTTTGCTTGGTTAAACAAACAGTAATATCCTTAGAAGTTTGAAAGAAAGCCCAACATTAAAGACTGGAAAAGATCTAAGGTATTGGTTACGACCTGCAATGAGGTAAGGCTCAAGGAGAGCGGAGAGGCGCCAAATTTTGGCTGTGGCGCATTACTTGCCGAAACAGAAGCTGGAGAGATTATAAATCAACTCTAACTTACTAAGGATATGACAAGACACCAAAAGAGAAAAACATAAAATGAAGTGATTAGGAAAACGGAAAGCTTGGAAGTAAATACTAGAGGCATCAAGAAGAGACAGTTGTGTGGGTCCTGCAGCACCCTACTTCATTTCAAATCTAACTATATATTGATAATGACTAAAAAATAGTTAAAAGGTATTTTTGGTTACCAAAGTAATAAGGAAGAAAAAAAAATAATAAATTTTCTTATATGTTAGTCGAAATATGAATAAAATAAATAATAAAAAGTTAGTTATAATTACTAAAGTTTAATATTTGAACTTTTATACATTTAGTCATGATTTTAAAAAGCATATTAATAATTTTTAATTTTCCCATTTTTTCTCTTTATATTATTTCCTTCAATTTTTAGTTAGAACAAACAAACCACAGGAAAAAATTAGAAAAAAAAGCAAGGAAAAGCTATTAGAAAACCATCTCATTCTTATGATTATTCGATCGAAAGGTGGCAGAAATGTTTTTGATATCATGTTAATTACCGTAACTCACATGTAGTTATCTAACAACCTAAATAAAATTAATTGGATAAACATAAACTTCAAAAAATAGCTATTTAATATTATCGTTATTCAATTTCAAATAATCAAGTCTTCATTAATAGTCAGGTTAGTACTTGTATTCATATTATGAATTAATCTTTTAACAAGTATATCTTGTCGAACTCAATTAACATTTATTCTTAAAACGAGTTATATAAGATTAATAGTAAAGTTTAGATTTATATTATGTAGTATCATTAGTGATATGCACATAGTCATGAATTTAATCCAAATTCATTTATTTTCAATCCAAATCTATAAGGCTATGTTTGGTTCTCGAAAAATTTAAGGGAAATTACAAGAGAAAAAAAAAGGATAAAAGAAAAATAGAATAAAAAAATTAAAAATAAATTAAAAATTGATAAATTATTTTTATTTATTATTTTAAATTTATTTTACTTATTTTAACCCATTTGATATAAAAATTAAATAATTTAAAAATATATAAATTTTTAACTAATTTTAATTATTATTTTATATATATATATATATATATAAGACAACAAAATATGAAAAAATTATTATTTTTTGATTTTTTTTTTCTTAGTATTTTTCGATAATCAAACGTAATAAAAAAAAAATAATGATTCAAACTTTGATAAGCAACTAACTAGGTCCAAAAGTTTAAAACGAGAAAGGAGGGGAGGCCCTATGTAATAGTAAACACTGTCAAATGAAGACAGCAAACTAAATTGAATGATGTTTGCAAAGCAGCAGCTTGCATGCAGAGAGTGTTTTGTGGAAGGTGACAAGGGGGCTCGGATATAAATGGAGCACCACAAAACTATGAGCTTTGTGTCATCATCTCTGCAAGACCTCACTTTGGTAAATGTGGGTGAAATCATTAAGAACTGAGCCTCACCCAACACCATTTACAGGAATGGGCCCACTCCAGTTGCAACTTACAAGGCATAGACAATGAATGAGTATGACTCAATCTCTGGCAACTCCTCATAAATAGATAGTCGGATATGAAAGAATCTATTGGTTTATCATATACAAATCTCTGCTGTCCCATTTTACTAGCCTACAATCAATTGGCCATCATCTATCCTCCCATCAATCACTGTGAAGTGAAGAGTTGAAAGGAGCAAGATAGCGCTGGAGGCCTCAGCGCAATTGGTCATTGTAGCGTATCTGGGCTCTTCTAAGTGCTTTGCTCATTAGTAAAAGCAGCAGAACATTGTCAAAGAATGATGCTTAATAAGTGGTGCATAGATATAAATTGGTTTGAATGTTTCATTTTTGAGAAATGGATCCAATCCTATTATCTACAAAATCCCAATCTTTTCTTTCCTACTCATAAGACTAAACCAGAACACCTGGAAATGGAGATGAATAAAAGGAAAGGCAGGTCTTACACTATCATCTCACACAGTCAACAAGCTCCCTGAACAACCCCCAAAATTCCACAAAAAAATAAAAAAATAAAATAAAGTTGCGTTTGGAAACTTTGAAACTGGTTCGTAATGACGAGTATGGGAAGATGTGTGGTTTGGATAAGCTGAATTTTGCCATTATATGTAAGCAACTATGTTTTATTTTTTAAAGACGGTTCGTACGTGTTACCTAACAATCTGCCTGCACTTTTGACTTTATTGAATGGAGATTTTATAGTCAGAAATATCTCAGCTCATAGGTAATTGTGCCAAGTGGGCTGTGGAATGTGGAAGAATCGATTTGAATGGCCACCTCCAGCCAAAAAAGCCATCCTCATTAAATGAACACATCTTTTGGTCAAGTGACTGGTTTTTACTAATTAAGTGATGCATCAGTGTCATTTAATTATCCCATTTATATCAAATAACGCCATATGTTTTTCAATTAATTTTCAAAACCAATTCCAACTATTTTCACAACTTCCATTCCCAAAAATCCAAAAGTTCAATTTCTTTCAATTATTTTCAAATTCCATTTCTTTCAATTTAATTTCCAAAATTCCATTTCTTTCAATTTTAATTTCCAAACCCATTTCTATTCAAATTTATTTTCCAAAAATTCAAAATGTCTTTAAATTTAATTTCCAAATTCCATTCTTCAATTTTATCCCAGATCAATTCTTAAATTATTTCCAAAATCCATTTTCCCAAATTTATTTTAAAACCCAATTTCTTTCAATTTAATTTCCAAAATTTCTAATGTTCTTAATTAATTCCAAATTCCATTCTTAATTAATTTTAAAAAACTCCAATCTTTCAATTATTTCCAAATTCCATTTCACATTTATTATTAATTAATTATTATTTTATTTATTCATTTTCTATTTATTTTTACATCCCTTTAAATAATTCTAAGAAAAATTCCGTTTCCAATTATTTCCATTTTTTTTTGGTTGTTTCAAAATTTCCAATTTTCATGTTTATTTATTAATCATATTATTTTCGTTTTTATATTATTTTTTATTTTATTTATTTTAAAATTTTCCTCTCAAATAATCTTAAAATTCCAAATCTTAAAAATTTAAATTCTTAAGACCGATTAAAGTAATCTTTGAGACTCAATTTCAAATAAATTTAAAAATAGTTCTCTAAGCGGTTTAATTCAATCTGTTTTCGATAATCTTTGTTTCTTATTTACATAATAAGATTTTTTTCTCAGTAATTCTAAAAACAATAGAATTGTGAGACCAAATTATGCAAATCATTTGGCTTTGGTGGGGGCCCTAATATAATTTCTCTTTGATCGTCGTGGTTTAGTGCTAATAATATGTCCCGATAATTGTCTTACTCTTGAATATCCCTGTGATATAATTTTGAATTAATGATTGCACACAACCTGTTTATTATAGCCTTTATTCCTACTCCAAGTACATCTACCTTCACTTGCGTATTCTTAATTGGCATAATCCGTTTAGTTGAAAGCATGTTTTCAGGTCCAGTTTGATTTCCTTATCAAATTGCCACACTGTTTCACCCTTATATACAGTTTACAGGGTATAGACTCACCACCGTATCTTCCTAAATAGTAATCTGTCCCACCCATTTGATTTTTCAGACTGTTTTCTTCGTTGATTTTTCTTTCTTATTTGTTTTTCTCTTCAACAGTAATAAAAACAAAAAATAAGTGGCGAACTCCAAGTCTTTTTCTAAACAATGTTTCATCAAATGATAAAAAAACGATTCGTCATCGAGTGGACGCAATCGAAAACGAATACGGTCCAGATATTTTGCATTAATGTATGTGCACTGAACCTGTCGATACGTGCATTAACCTGCTCAAAGTAGCTCCATTCTACTTTGTTTCATTTTTTATTAATTATGAATTTCTTTTGACCTATGACCTTTCTGGTATCCATTGTTTTTAGTTAAATGCAATTTTGCTCTCACACTTATTAGTAGAAACCCATTTTAGGGACTAAGAGTGGGTGTGCGGTCTTTTACTATACCTCCAATAGTAACTGACCGAACTTAGTTTTTGATTTTTTACAAACCGTTCAATAAGAAGCTTATATCTTTATTTACTTTCCCTAAATATGACTGCTCCTAATCGTTAAAACATAATTTTTTTAACCAAATAAAAAAATAAATAACGGTTGGGAATATCGACAAACGGGGTCCCTAAGGGTGGAAGATTGAAGATATAAAATGTTTCAGCATATAGAAATGTAACGTGGGGATAGGTTGATAGAACAATTAAATATAGAAAAAATTCAACTAATTACGTTCCTATTAGTCTAAAAAGAATCAAAGAAATATTAAAAAATGATCAAGAATACAAATAATTAGAAATATTAATTAATTAAAAAAGAATTAGATATGTATACATAGTAGTGATTCAATATTGTTTCCCACTTTATCTAAGTGACACGCAGTAATTTTTGAGTCCACCGACTCACGTAACCCATAATGGTACATATATCTTGAAGGTAAACCTGTAAGTAGAGTGGTTAAGTGATAAATTTTTTTAAAACTTGGGTGGGGGTGAGTTCGGAGTAGCGATTGAGACGTAGGCAGATGATGAGTCTTCAGTATTTTACAATAGTCCTCGAAATCACCCCAATTCATATGAGGAAGGTGGTGGTTGAGTTAAATAAAAATTTTCATTTAATTTAAATTTTCACTTTTTTAAAACACACAGCATATATTAATATTTATATATATTATTAATTTTTATAAAATAATTTAGTGTAAAAAATGAATTTTTTATTAAAAAAAGTTTAGAAAAAAAGGTAAATAAACTAATATAAGAATTTAATACACCATCCCATCATTT
>JBAPGN010002060.1:0-14733 GCA_037355405.1 Vitis amurensis
GTGCATGAGATGCATATGTGAGTTTCTGCATGTGGAGAGATTCTCCAATTTTTCTAGGCATGTTCTTCACCATAAGGAATTGATCTAGGATCATCCATATCTAAGTATGAACACTTTTTCTCTAAACCTTTATCCTAATATGGTTTTTAAAGCCATTTTTTTTTTTCACTTCATTAGATCTAGAGAGCCCTAAGGATAAATGCATGCACCCTATGAGATCCAGGGCATGAGAATAGAGTAATCCAGGGTTCCTAACACTTTGAGAATCCCCTTAGCCATCTAGAAGGAAAAATACAAGGTCTCCAAGATCATATGAATACTAGAGTTCACATAACAGTTCTAAGAGTAGCTTGTCAAAGCTGACTTACCCTTATCACCAAATAACCATTGAAAACTAGAAAGAATATCAAAGTCTCTAGTAATAGACATGTGTTGCTATTTCAACACATTATCCAAAGATCCAAGTATTAGACACTTAGCCTTTTGATATATCTAATACCCCCTTGATATACCACTCTTTCCTTTTGTTGGGTTAGTTCATAAAGAATATCTAGTTTTACCTAAACTAGCTTATATGAAATTAGTTTACTATATCCATAATAAAATTAGTCCAATTGATTAGCTAGGCTTGGCCTATTGTGAGAAAGAGAGTGATAATAGAACCAACATGATATTTGTAACAAAGAATATAACCAAGCATATGACATAATTAAGCATTCAAGGAATTTGGTAATTAATTTAGCAAAAATGTAGCATTCTCAAACTACATATCCTTTTGCAAGATATCCTAGTATCATACAAATCAAGCCTATATGGGGCAGGTCATGACCTTATTACTAGCTAGGGATCCTCTCAAATTGATCTCCTTGCCTTAACCATAAAGGTATCTAAAGGCAAGATCATATACTTTTTATTTGGCCCATGGACTATGGAAGTGGGACCGCATGGGGCGATTCTATCGCTTCATATCCAATTTCAAGTGTATAACCATTGTCCTTGAACTATCAATGTCACCAAGTAAAGAACCCAATTGAGGGGTTGGTCACTCCTACTACAAATATATCTAGTCTCGTCTATGTGGAGAGTCCATATCTCTTGATTCTTAGGGCTAACCCATCGTGGGGGTGGTGTTGAACCCAAATCAAGAAGGGCTCGACAATGGAGGCCATGGGTTTACCTAAGGCTTTTCTCCACTTAATCTTTTGAGATATATAAGAGTATTTTAAAACCACTAGTAATTTCCTTGATGAATAAATTATCTAATTTGAGAATTTCCAAAAATATTTATTTCCTAATTGGAAACCTAGTATAATAGGAGAATACCAACATGAAAAATTTAAAATTTCCATGAGAGTAATTTTCAAAAAGAATTTGGATAAAATATCCACTCTCAAAATTTTAAAATCTATTTTCATAAAATCCCCCTTCAATACACAATTCCAATTAATAAATATTTTATCTAAGAAATGTTTTAAATAAATTTATTTCCATCAAATTACTAAGCCTTTTGGTAATAATTTTTTAATGATAAATGATCTCTAATGAAAATTTCTAAAATATTTATTTCCCAAATTGGAAACTCTTGCATAATAAGGAAATTACCAATTTATGAGATTTTGAATAATCTTGAGAGAACCTTATCCAAGAAAAGAACTTTTGCTTCTCATATTAAAAAATCCTCATAAAATTTACTTTCATTATTCCTTATATGTTTCCAACTTAATACATATTTTCATAAAAATTTCATAATAATTTATTTCATTAAATACTACCAAAAATAGAACATTTTAGTAATTCCTTAATAGATAAAATATTCTCTATGGAAAACTCCCAAAATGTTTATTTTCAAAAAGGAATTAAATAATCTATTTTGAAAATTATTTTCAAAATATTTTATATCTCCATTAAATTACTAAAATTTTCCAAAGTTATTTTGGTAACCTTTCTAATGATAAATTCTCTATCATGAGATTTTCCAAATCCATGGTTTACTTTTAAACCGAGGACTCCTATGCTAAAAGAATTGCTCTCTTATTCCTTATCATTGAACTATCCAAACAAAACAGTTTCCTCCTCTTTGGGTATAGTTTCCCTTCTCTCACCAAGAAAGAATGGGAAAACCTCTTAAAGTTTAATAAACAAATAGTTCTAAAGAAATAGCAATATTCTTAGCAACAACTAGTTTAAATAGATAATCTTGAAAAATATTTTCTCATGAAAACTTTCTAAGAATACCAAAAAGAATTTTTTGGGTTCTAATATTTATTTTGGTAACCATTCTTAATTATAAATTATCTATCATGAATTTCCAAAATTAACTTATTTTCTTTAAATCAGAATCCTGTTCAAAATAAGAAAACTACTATTTTATAAAGATTTGGAAAAATAAGAGGTTTCCCATAAAAGAAAGATTTTATTCTTAGAGATCTCAAAGATTTGAGAAGAATTTCAATAAAATTAAAGTCTCTAATAATTAATTTTAAAAAGATAAGAAAGCTCCTAATCATTTTTCCAACATATGTTTTCTTTAAAATAAAATTTCCTAATCATGCACATTCCAATTTAAATAAGTTTTCTAATTCTTAAAAAAAAATGAAAATTTATTTCCAATTAATAATACTAAAATATCTTAAG
This sequence comes from Vitis amurensis, assembly GCA_037355405.1. Taxonomy (NCBI): domain Eukaryota; kingdom Viridiplantae; phylum Streptophyta; class Magnoliopsida; order Vitales; family Vitaceae; genus Vitis; species Vitis amurensis. The sequence goes on from JBAPGN010002060.1 coordinate 2,635, forward strand.
GCAATGTATGCAATTAATCAAAAGCATATAATAAAAACAAGGGAATAAATAAACAAACACTTTTTTTTGTGACCTTTAGGGATCCTGTTGCATATTTGGTAATTAAAATTTAGATAAAATTCAAATTACCAAAAATAGTCCTGTAATAAAAAATAGGGTTAGTGAAAAATGAAAACCTAAAAGAGAGGCCCAAAATTCAGCCCAAACAACCAAAAGGGTTTGGACTCGTATGTAATCCTGTAATAGCATGCACTTTGCTTAACATTGCTTCGATTGGCCATATCTCTTTGTTTCAACTTTGAATTCTGATCCATTTGAAGCATTGGATTCCTGATTTCTCCTAACTTCAAAACCCTAGGAAACTCAGTGTAAGTGGTCTTGATTTTGGCTCAAAGTTGATGTCACTATGCTGTCATGCACTTTGTGCAACCTTGCTTCATTCAGTCATATCTCCCTCATTTTAACTTTGAATTACAATCTGCTTAAGCCATTAGATTCATGACTTTGTAGACCCTCCATTTTTCTTCCTAGCATATGTCCTATTTGGTATTAGTTCGATACTTTACAACAATTCCCTGGTGGCCCATTATTACTCGTATAGCCTATCTTTTTTAAACTACCTTGGGGACTTTGGTTGAGGGATTTATCTAACCCCATTGTGACTCTTGGCAGCCCTATTTAGACTTAGAATCACTTAGGCACCTTAGGCCCACTCAGGCACCCTAGGCCCATTTAGATACACTTGGCCCATTAGGCACTTAGGCCCATTTAGGCACACTTGACCCATTAGGCACCACCCTAGGCACCTTAGGCTCACTTAACCATCCTAGGCCCATTTAGGCACCCTAAGCCCATTTAGGCACACTTGGTCCATTAGGCACCACCCTATGCCCACTTAGGCACCTTAGACCTACTTAGGCATCCTAAGCCCATTTAGGCACCCTAGGCCCATTTAGGTACACTTGGCCCATTAGGCGCCACCTTAGGCCCACTTAGGCACACTTGGCCCATTAGGCACCACCCTAGGCTCATTTAGGCACCCTAGGCCCATTTAGGCACATTTGGCCCATTAGGCACCATCTTAGGCCCACTTAGGCACCCTAGGCCCAATTAGACACACTTGGCCCATTAGGCACCATCTTAGGCCTATTTAGGCACCCTTGGCCCATTTAGGCACACTTGGCCCATTAGGCACCACCTTAGGCCCACTTAGGCACCATAAGCTCATTTAGGCACACTTGGCCCATTAGGCCATCACCCTATACCCATTTAGGCACCTTAGGCCCATTTAGGCACCAACTTAGGCCCACTTAGGCACCACCTTAGCCCCACTCAGGCATCCTAGGCCCATTTAGATCATTTTTTGCATGGATGCATGGTTTGCATGGTTGCATGGCTTGTATGACTTGCATGTGCTTGATTTTGTTTTTGTTTTTTTATCTCGCTATTTATTAGTTTTATTCATTTATTTACTTATTTTTTAGAAAATTGCATGAGTTCGATAATCATATTCGTTTTGTTTTTATTTATCTATTTATTAATTTATTTTGATAGAGAATTGCTTGAGTTGATAATTCATTTTAGTTATGCATGTGATCTATATTTTTAATTTCGTTTAAAATTACATATTTTGGATTTTTAATTCTTAGTTGCATATTTATTTTTATTATTATTATTATTCTAACCATTAGTTTTCTTTTATTTGTATTTTTATTTTCCTTTTATTTTTTTATTTGTTATGCATGGGATTCCACATGCTCCATATGGGAAAGGAAAGGGAACACACATGGGAAAGAAAGGGAACCCCATTAGAGAAAGGCAAATTCTGACAGCCGACCGGTGATTGGAATGAAAAGGATGGAGAAGAAAAGGAATGTGTGGTCTGAAAAACATGAAAGGAAGGAACACCTTTGAAAGGAATGGACCATTTTAGAGAATGAAATTTGGATAGCCAGTTGGTGATTGGAATGAGAGGGATTGATTCGTTTTTCCCAGTCGGGTCTTTTAATAAAAAATATTTATAAATCCTATGACCTCATACTAGCGTAGCAAAGCTACTATAGTATAGCAGCTCTAGGGTCGAACTCTGGGATGGGTTTTCACTCTACCAGTGATAGACTCAAGATTAGAAATTGAATTTGATGATTTCCTTTGTCAAAAACTTAAAGTTTAAAAGAAAATAAAATTTGTTTTGAAAATGGTGTTTGAAACTAAACTAACATAGAATTAATTAAAAATGGAAGAAAGAAAGTCTCCCGGAGCTAAAGGTTGCTAGGATCAAGTTCAGAATGCAAAGTGGGCAATTCTGAATTTTTCTCCTCGCATTGGGGATAACAACATAAAGGATGGTTGTTTCCCGAACCGGTATAAGTTTAACAATGAAGGTTTAATCCATAAAAAGTCAATAGAAATGGTAGTCAAGTTCCATTAATGGCTTTAGACACTATTGGTCTTCACCTTGAGCCACTTTCCAATGGCTCGTACATGATAACTAATGGTATGATGTGGATCTAGCAATACGTATCCACAGAGACCTAAAAGCTTACCATGTATTGACCATTCAAAGTGATTCTAAGGGATTTAAAGCAAAACTTTAGATTTAAAAACCATTTATGAACTCCAACTACCTGTATTTAAGGCACGAGAGTTTTCCACTTTTGCATCTGGACTTTTCACCTAGCTTCCTTTAGTCTAAGAAACCAAAGGTTTAGCCTCTCATCCTCTAGGAAAACATTCTCAGAGGTTGTTTGGCTAGAAAGAAAACTAACGAGAAAATAAATATATGAAGAGAAAACAGAGCAAGTGTTCTATGCATTATATTTCTTTTTTTTCTAATTACATAGATTATCTTTTGTAAAAAAAATTACAAACTATATATATGAGGTTATTCACCCTTTGTACTTGCTTAAAGACTAAGGAATCCTATGATAGGTGGATTACAAGGAGATTTTGGGGATTTAGACAACAAATATCTAAAGCAAAATATCTCAAAATATCGGTGGCAAAATATCAGGAAGCTTCAGGAGAACACCGCAGCACTGTGCAAAATGGCTGCTCTCCCATCCGGGTAGACGCTATCAGAAGATCCGGATACGTCCGTCCGGAGAAGTTGAAAACGCCTCCTCTCCCATCCGGCTCTTGAATTCCGGATGTGAACATCCAGGTGGAAAGTGCGCGGCATCTGGGTGCAAATGGCGGCAGCCGGATACAAATTGCGGCACGCATCCGGGTGTAAATGGCGGCAGCCGGGTACAAATTGGCGGTAGCCAGGTACAATTCCTACCAGGATATGTTGTCCGAATGCCCTCCGATGGTGTATCCGGACGCATTGTCCAGGTATACTCCTTGTATTCTGGATTTCAAAGAACTCTCCTCAATCTCATATTGCTTTGGTGATCAAAAAGCTATCAAAACACCAAAACTTAACACATTTTTTATTATAATTGATTGCAAATGTCCTTAACATGCCAATTGAGTTAAAAGGTGATAACTACTACTCAAAAGTGCTTAAAAGAGTTAATTAAAAGCTATGAAATATCACTTTTTGAGTAGTAATCAGGGATGGAGAAGAAAAGAAAGGTGGTAATCTGAGAAAGAGAAAAAAAGACACCATAGGAAAAGAAAATTTGGGACAATCGGTTGGTGATTGGAGAGAGAGAAAGAGAGAAAATGAAAACTCACCAAAAAAGGAAGAGGGAGCGTGAATGAGAATAGTGGAGAAGAAAAGGAAGGGAGTAATCTGAGAAAGGAAAAAAAAGACACCATAGGAAATGAAAATAGGGACAACCGAGGAAGGAAGAAGAAGGTGAGAAAACACTGAGAGAGGAAGAAAAGCAGAGACGCACCATTGAGGGGATAAGCAGCTGCACCAAGTGAAGGAATGAGAAAGGTGATCTGAAGAGGATGGGTGTTTTTCGGTCAGTAGAAGGGTGCAAGGTGCAGCCGCACCATTGAAAGGCAAGAACAGGTGCAGCCGCACCCTAAAGAATGAGCAAAACCATTTTTTTTTCTGGAGCATGAGAAGGTGCAACCGCACCATTGAGAGATCTTTTCCGGAACAACTGCACCATTGAAGGAAAGATTTATAGCCACGCAAGAGAGAAAGGGTGCGAAGTTCATTGGGGATCCCGATCCATATACGCACAACCTCTTATTTTTTTGGAGAAGGTGGTTGAATTCGGAGTTAGGATTTGGCATAGGTGATAGCAACTGCGACAACGTACTTGAATGGTGGTATATACTGAGAGAACTTGAAGTGGCGGTGAACAGTTTGGGTAGAAGGAGATCACGGTTGGGGGAAGGAGAATAAGACGCTATCTCTAAGAACACTACCACTTGCTTTTGTAAGTGACCCATATGTTAGAACACTTCACATAGATCTCATAACACCATCTGTCTTGAACACCACAATAGACGTGCACCAATTGAGTCTCCACAGGTGGAACTTTTGAGCATTCTGCATAGAGAAGATTCATGCACATAACCTGAATGTTTAAGAAATCCACGACCCATGCCACTGCTCGAAAAAGGTAAGTTGGAACTCCGATTTATTTAAATCTTGATTTATTACATAAAAAAAGTGTTGATCATCATTGGGTTGAGGCTTCGATTTATTGTGTCAGTTTGATAGAGTTTGGCTTACTTAGTTTCAGTTTCAAATTTGTTAGATTAAATTAGAGAGGTTTGAGTTTAGATCGAAAAAGTTTGGGTCTAATTTGGTTTCAATTTTGGTCCTATTCATGTAAATATGTTCTTCAGAATGTTGATAAATTTCTATTTTGGGTGTTTCCATTTAATTCTTAAGATTTTCGGAATTTTAAAATTTCATTTTGGTAAAATCCTTGTCATGTCATTAAATTGATAAATTGTTGATCTGATTGGTTCCTATTAATTACTAAATTATAATCATTGGTTTTAGATAAAATCCACGCCATATTCTCAATTGTTTTTTTTTTGTTAGTTCAGATAATTTTATTTAATCCCTAAGTTTCAAATTATTTTGTTCTGAATTTAATCCACATAATTGCCTTAGTTGTTCATGTTCTTAATTGGTCTCATGTATTTAATATCTTCTGTTCTCATTTTTTCTAAATTCGGGTGATGTCTTTAGGATTAATTTATTAGTTTGATTAATTGTTGCCAATTGTTAAAGTTGTCTATAATTTTAATTTTAGCCAAAAATCCATAATTATTAAGTTATTTAGAGTTTTTGTTTTAGTTAAAATCTAGACCTGTTCTAAGTTATTAAGTTGTTAATTTGATCTACCTTGCTAATTATTCATTATTTAGAATTTCAGTTTTAGTTAAATCCTTGCATGTTCAAGTTGATAATTTTATTTAGTTTGATTGGTTCTTATTTAATTCCTTACTTTCCAAAGTTTAATACATAATTGTTGATTGAATTGTTAGTTCTTTATCTTTGACACTTTTTTTATAGGAACCTTAGGGAATTCTTGAGTTTGAATTTTCTTTTAGAAAAGGTTTTTTTTATTATTAAATTGACATGTTGAGTTGAGTCAAATCTTTTTTTCTTTTTTTTTTTCAAAAATGGATTTTTCCATCATAAGTTTGGCTCCTTGGTCCCAAATGAAAGGTAGCCAAAAAGGGGATCCAATTTAGCTTTTCCCTTATTTTCAAAACCCTCTTAAGTTACAAATCATAAATCTCTATTTTGTGTCTATTGATTGGGATTTAACAAATCATTGGGTCCTTTTTTTTACTTCCCTTAAAGTCATTTTCAAAAGCATCTAAATCACCAATAAAATGTTTTAGAAAACATTCATTCTAGCTTTAGGCAAAGAACACACTTTCTATTAAAATTATGCAGCTAATTTCATTTAAGTTGCATTTCTCCTTTGTTGGTTTTTCAAAAATTTGGTTTTTATTCACATAGGTTTGGACTTGTGCTCCCAAACTAATGGGGATGCACGGGTAAAACTTATAGAAATTGAATGGGGACTTGATGGAACCCCTACATTAGAAAAATTTTCAAAACTCTTCCTTACAACCAGTTTTCACTTAGCCACTGACCCTTTAGATTTAAAATTCGTTTTAGCAACTTTAGAAAATTTTGGAAATTTTTTGAAACTTGTATGACTTTCTTCACTTCTTGAACTTGAATTTAAAGTTTTGTTTGAGTAGAAAGGCATTCTGGAATAGAAGATATAAACAAGTCTTTAGGGGGGCTCTATTTTCACCCAGTTCTGGATACTCGAGGTCTTTCTATAAAAATAAAATAACATATGACTTTTAATTTTGATTTGATATTTTTAATTAATTCTAAGCTTCTTGAAATTGATATTAGACACATAAAATATTAAAAAAATATGCCTTTTTGAGGGAGATATGATTTTTCAAAGTCGTACCTATTGTGCATGCCGAATTATGGACATCTGCTTAGCTTGAGTGTTTTAAAAAATATTTTTGAGTACTATCCGACCCCGAATTCATCTTTTATGTGATATAGACTTTTGAACTATGTGTGTGATTTTTTTATAATTTTATGTGATCATTTATTATTTTTAGAAAAATCATTTATGCATGTCAGTTTTTCTTATTTAATCTGGACATTGTAGAACCTTTAAGTGTCTTTGCTGCAATATGTCCTTTGAATGAGAGTTTGGCCTTCAGTATGTTGATCTAGATGTGCAGGAGTTGTTTCCTGAGTTTTTTCGTAATTAAATTCCACTCTAAGCCATTTTTTAGAAATTGTTTTTTTTATACTCCCTTTTCTAATTGCATGCTGATGGTTTTATACTTTACTTGAAATTGTTATTATTTTTAGAGTCATTTGATTTATCTTAGCTTAATTTTGGCTTTTGTATTGTATATTAGACATAATAAAGATGTTATATGATATATACTTGTTCTAACCACTCTAGTCTTTTTTGAGGAATCTTATAAATTATGCATGCTATCCAAGTACGCTCTCTATCATTTACTTTTCAGAATTCCATGAACATGCATGTTATTATGAGCCTTATTTATGCTTGATGTGATCCTTAGGTGCTTAGATGTATGCCCTTAATATATGTTCGATCGTTTGATTTTCCCTTATTAAAACAAATGTTGTGTGCTTATATTTCTATACTAACTTTGATGTTTTATGATAGCGCTTGAGAAGACTTCAGGTACATGCCCTAAATCTTCTTTATGATGATGACTGGTTTTTGGAATCACCTAGCCTACTTAGGTATCCATGATCAACCAATTAATTGCCATGTTTCCCACAATTTAGTAAGTAGACCTCTTTAGGGCTTAGAGGGGTGCTACCTCTTAGAGGTACCCTTCCCAATAGGTAACCTGATCCCCGGACTTACACTCAGGTTTTTCAAAGACACGTTTTTCCAAAAACTATGGAGTCACTTTTTAGGGTTTTCTTTCTTATTTTATTTTCCCTTTTAAAAAATAAAATAAAATAAGTGGCGACTCCGACTTTTTCTAAAAATAATTTTTTCACAAATAAAAGCGAGTTTCGTCGATCAAGTGGGGATGCACATGAAAAAAGCCGGTCCACAGACTTCCTAAGCTTCAAATCAATATGTGGCTTGATTTAAGAAACTACTAGGAGGTAGTCCCGATTTTGTGTTTAATTTGACATCATTATGTAGCCAAGGATCTCAAAACAAGAACTTCCAAAAATCCTTCTTTCTTCTTTAACCACCATAGAATCTCAAAAAGAATCTTTAAGATTCTTTCTTTTCTCTTGGGTTACCATAGATGGATACAAAAAACTAACATTTTTACAATAATAAAAATTCCTATGATCTCATAATGGAGGTTACAACCCATCTATTGAAAAGAAAAGATTTTTACAACAAAATAAAAATCTTATACTCCTTTCTAAGGTGTACAACCCTATCTCGAGAATCAAAAGGCATAGATCATATTCATTCATTCAATTAAATCAATAATAATCAATCAGATTCAATATATGAATAATTAATAAAATTCATTCATCCCTTAAGGTCATGGGATGAATAAGAAAATAGCCTGCAAAACAGAATTAACGACCTATAACATATTTAGGACACCCCAGAATAGATCTAACATGTTAGAACCTACCATAGGGCTTTGATACTAGTTGTTGGGAACCCTGGATTACTTTGTTCCCATGCCTTGGATCTCATAGGGTGTTGCATGAATCTATCCTTAAGACTCTCTAGATATAACACAATGGAAAATAATGGATTCAAAAACCATTATAAAATAAAGATTTAGAGAAAAAGTGCTCATCCCTAGATCTGAATGTTCCTAAATTGATTCCTTGCAATGAAGAATATGCCTAGAAAAACTAGAGAATCTCTCCTCATGTTGCTACCTACGTGTGCGTCCCATGCGATTCTCGTGCACATGGCATGTGTACATCGTATGCGATTCCCATGCACGCAGCCTATGCGCATCCCATACGGTTCTCATACGTGTGGCTTGTGTGATTCCAGTGCACTTCTCGTACACCCAAGATCTTCCGCGCCAATGACTCTCCCTTGTATCTAAGCATTGAGATGGTGGAGATCTCAAGGGTGGAGGCTAAGGTTTTCTCTGTGGACTGAAAATGGAGAATGACCTAGAAACCCTAACCCCTAAAGGGGTATTTATAGGTGTCCTACTATGCTTAAGTGATTTAAGCCCACCGTGGGCTTGAGTCACTTAATCTAACCCAAAAAGGTTGCTAATTGATTAATTAACCATACAAGGCCGTAATTATTCAGTTAGCCAGTCCAAATATACCATTCACTTATCCCTATGCAACCTTACGTAATTACCAAAACGCCCTTATGCACAAAAGTGAACTAAAAACCCATCCAACCCTCATAAATCCTATCATCAAGGAATATGAGCTTAGAGCAGGGACCATTGAGACCCTATAGGAGTACTGGCTCCTTCAAAATCAAATTCTAAAATTGACTCAACATCCTACTATAGAGAGTTAACTACATTCCAATACCATATGTATATTACAATGAGACACCAAGTGCTTAGGTTTGTGACCTACTACTATCCACTACATGCAGACTCCCTGTGAACTAGTATCACCTATCAAGATTACCTCTCAAATCCTTGAGTTACAGATCCCACTAATTATGTGATTAACTGACATACTGTAACTCTAATGAGCATTTGTCAAATTCCACTAAAGGAATTACTGTGGCCACAAATTTTATCATCAAATGTCCTTTGGATCACCTAAGAGGACACATTGTCTCAACCCCATGAGATATCATGGTGCCTATATTGAGAATACATGTTGCCAACAGCCTCCATCAACAGTGACCCAATCCATAGAGATATATAACCACTTTAGGGTCTTACCCATAGGTCAAAGCGTCCTGTTGATTTTGTCACAGGCTCAATATCCTCTCAAAGTTAAGAGTCCATGTAGTAAAGTAACTTGGTGAATCATGAAAATTGATAGCTTTATGTCATGATTCACCGTAGGTCCTGATCTGGTGTGCATCACATATACTAGGGCACTCACCATTAGAAACTCATCCCGATGGCCAAGACAATTCATCTCTCCAATTAGGAGGTGTTGCCCTATGGCATTTACTGGATTTCCAAAATCCATAAACTAATTGTGAACAACTTATTTACTTACAAGGAACCCATGACTTGTTGTATCTTCTATGTAACTCATAATGCACCCAAGTCATGTACAATGTATGAGATATGGACTAAATGCTCAAATCAATGCCAATACATCAAAAGGATTGTAAGGGAATAGTTAAGTCTAACTTTGTTACATCATGTCTTGTTTTTAGGGGTTCAATCCCAACACCTTGGCCCCAAAAAAATAAAAAATAAAAAATAAAAAGCTATTTCTTATGGCTCTAACTTCCTTTTTTATTTTCCTTTCTTATCCTCCTCTCCAAGCAACCAAAATCCACCCAAAGTTCTCCAATTACTCCTACTCAAACGTGCACTAAATCTTAGGAATTCTATAGATTTCCTTAATTTGTCTCCTTTTTCCATTTTTCCCTCTTGCAAGACAACCCTCCAATCACTTGCTCTCTCACATTCTCTTCTAGATTCTTCTCAACTTTCCCAACTTACCATTTCTTGGTCTCCAAGTTCACCTCCTATCCTACACCCATTCACCCATTCTCTAGAAGAATTTCCTACTAACCTTGCTATCCATCACCACACTCACTAATCTACAATCACCTCTCCTAACCTACACTCAAAACACTATCCTACACTTAAAACACACTAACCTACACCAGGGCTCCCTAAGCTATGCTAGGACTCACTAAGCTAGACTAAAGACTCACTAAGCTAAGCTAAAGACTCACTGAGCTAAGTTAAAACTCTCTAAGCTAAACCAAAGGCTAACTAAGCTAAGTTAAAACTCACTAAGCTAAGCTAAATCTCACTAAGCTAAGTTAAAGTTCACTAAGTTATCCTAAACTACTTTCTAAAGTAAACTAAAGTCAAAGAACTATCCTAAAATACTTTCTAAACTAAAACTAAACTCAAAGAACACTTATAAATTACTTTCAAACTAAACTAAACTTAAAAAAAAAAATAAAAAAACTCTTCCAAACAACTTCTAAACTAAATTAAACTCAAACTAAAAAAAAAAAAACCTCTTTTAAACTACTTCTAAACCAAACTAAACTCAAACTAAACTAAGCTAAACTCAAAGAACACTCCTAAACTACTTCTAAACTAAACTAAACTAAACTCAAAGAACTCTTTTAAACTAGTTCTAAATTAAACTAAACTCAAAGAATTCTTTTAAACTACTTATAAACTAAACTAAACCGAACTAAAAAAATAATAAAACTCTTTTAAACTACTTCTAAACTAAACTAAACTCAAACTAAACTTAAAGAACTCTTGTAAACTAAAATCAAACTAAACTGAACTAAACCAAACTCAAAGAACTCTTTTAAACTACTTCCAAACTAAACTAAACTCAAACTAAACTAACTAAACTCAAAGAATGCTTCTAAACTACTTCTAAACTAAACTTAACTCAAAGAACACTTTTAAACTACTTCTAAACTAAACTAAACCAAGTCAAGACTTACAAACCCTACCTAAGACTTACTAACTTGAACTAAGACTTTATAACTCAACCTAAGACTTACCAAGAAACAAAGAAAAACTAAATAAACCAAAACCACACTAAAACTAAGGAAAAGGTATCCTAAACAAAAAGGACCACTAGGGAACTAAAGATAAAAACAACCTGGGATCTACCTAAAGCTAACTTAAGAAAAAGAAAACAAGGATGGGGGAGGTCTCTAACTAGACTAAGAACCAAAGAGATCAACAACAAGACCCAAGAAACAACTCTAAAACTTGCTCCCTAAAATGGCTTGAAAAAATTATCTCAACAGGTATCAAAAGGCCATTAGGAAACAAACTGGCAACCAAGCACAAACATGGGTCTTGAAACACATCACTAAGGGGTACATGGGTAAAAGATATTCAAACAAGCATAGGTAATAAGAATGAAAAAAATAAAGGGTCTACAGTCCCTCTTTGAAACACTCCCCACAATTTGGCATTGAGAGCAAGCCTTACGATGGTTGTGGGCATCCTTAAAATAGTTGGACAATAAAATCCACATTGGAAAGCTTTTGTAGCTATTTTCTTAGAGGAGAAATGTCATCCATAGGCCTCTTCATGGCAAAAAGCTAGAACATTGGGGATTTCCTCCTTGGGCACACATCTTCTAAGTATTTAATCGAGACAATACTTGAAAAGATAAGATCATCCTAAAAGAAATTCCTCACCTCTAAAAAAACACCTTCTCCTATCTTGAGTATCCCAATCTTGAGGCATCTTACCTAAGGTTATAGATAGTTCAAAATATGTGCAAACCTAAGGTGGCAAGCAATTGCTCATCAGGAAAATTATATTTGATAGGCATCACCTCTCATTTTTCCTTAAAGGTGAGTTAAGATAAATGATTTACAACTATATTCTCAACCCCTTTCTTATTCTTGATTTCTAATTCAAACTCTGTATCAACAACACCATTAACAACCTTTCTTGCACTTTCTTGTTAATCAATTATTCAACCAAACATATTAACACCACTATAGCCCCTATAATATGATCTAAACTTCTAGCTCCAAACACGATCTA
>JBAPGN010002062.1:0-13229 GCA_037355405.1 Vitis amurensis
AAACCACCAACGATTTCAACTCCTTGTCATGGCCTCAATTAGTAGGTTGATTCAAGCCCAGAATAAGATAAACATCATTACACCCATAAGGAGACATATGCATATGTGCACAACCCCCCTATACGGTTCTATTCGAAGATTACCGGGTTTTGTATTCTGGATTCCACCATTGGTCTCCCTGAATAGCCACCCTCAGATTTATTACAAATAAATATCCTGTCTATTCACCTAACACGCCTCCTAAGCCCCATATTGCGATTCGTGTGAACACCACATCATCGAACATTTGATAACATAAAGAACATAATGTGACTCTACTTGCATTTTCTACATTCCATTTAGGCTTAGTCTAGCCCAAACGTCAATCTTCATGTTTAACTATAATTTTCATTTAAAGAATTTGATTACAAGTATTACCTAGTTTGAACAAATTTCACTCTAATCAACTCTTATAAGATGCTACTTGGAATACTCAAGAAGTTGTAATAATTTTTCCTCTGTAGTTATTTCTTACTAAAATTGTTGTGTACAAGGCCTTTAACATTGTTAAACAATCACGACGAAATAGTGGGTCAATCTTCATAATCAAAAAATGTTTCGTTAATAATAGTTTTTGTTTAGCCACTAAATCATGTGATTTTGTAATTAAAAAAAAAAACTAAAACTTTAAAGTTGCTTTTTAACCCATCATAAGTTATTTCAAAGTATTTTATATGCAAATGTTTTACTCGTCAAATCACAGCAATAAAATTTTGGGAAAACTCGTGATTCAAAAACAATTGGTGAAGTATTTCTTGGTCATCGCCTCTTCTGAAGGGCAATTACAATTTTCAATCAAAAAGAATTCTTGTAATCAAAAGGTGTTTGTTGGTTATTTATACTGTAATCCACAATCTCTAACCCTATAGGTGATTAGACAATCATGCATCAAAGTGATGAAGAGATAATAATTGAAGATGGCTTTGATAAGTTAAAACTTGATGATCATGGTTTGACTCAACAACTAAACGAGAAAGCTAGTAATAAGACAGGATGTAAAGCCAAATAAACTTGAAGAAACTCCCAACAAAGTGAATAAGAAAAAATGTTCCAAAATAATGGAGGCAATGCCGCTCATAATCCAAAAGATCAACTTATTGATAGCATAACAAGAAGGGTAAGAAATTCATTCTTAACTTAAAAATATTTACAATAATTTTTATTTGAATCTAAAATCTTCACTGAGAAAAAAAAATGAGATTTTTGATTATGGCTTTGCAAAGAAAAAAATACGTCAATTAAAATCATTAGAAAAGAACTATACTAAATCGGTAATTTTGTTGATAAATATAGATTAGATTAATAGCCTCACAGGGCTTGAAATAAACAGAACTGGTACAATAATCTTTACATGCTTTAAACTATTATCTTGCACCAAATGAATGTTAAAAATGTTTCTTAATGAAGAAAAACATCTCAATTTTACTTGTAACAATTTCCAAATAATATATTTAAATTGAAAAGGACTTTTATGATTTAAAGTAAGCTTCATTGAGATTGATAAAAAGTTCGATGCATACATCTTATTGCGAAACGGTTCTGTCAAAATGAGAAAAAATGGATAAAATTATTATGTTTGCATTAGTAAAGCAAACTCTTTGTTTTAGTTTAGTTTTGCAATACCAATATATCCCTTATTATTTTAACATCTAAGAGATCGACTTTTTCTGTTGAATCGCACGCAAAAAAGGACGAAAGTGATATTAGGTTTGTTATTTATGATAAAATAATTAAGTATTAAAATCTTCGGTACTATGTCTTTAGCAATCGTTATGAAATCAATGTTATCTAATTAACATACAACACATACATACATACCATATAACATATATATAAATCATCCACCTCTCCCAATTATATAGCTTATTACTAAATTGCCTCATTATAGCTTACTCTTTTCTTTAATTATACTTCTTTTGAGACACCCTTAGTTCTTAGACTTGATAGTTTGTTAAGTAACAAATAGTATTCTTTGATTATGCAGACTTTTTAATAACCCTGGTTTTAATCATTCATTAAAAGGGAGAATTTGTTACGATCCAGCGGTTAATCTAGTTGAAGCTTAAATTTTGGGTTCAACACAAGTTTGGATGATAATAAAGCAAAGGTTTCGGGAATTGTAAGACTACTTTTAAGTGTGAATAGACAAGATAGGATCTCTTTGGAACAATATGAAATTACAAATAAAATAAATAACTCATAATCGTACATATCTCCTTTAAGTAAAAGAAATCAAAAGAAAATTCTATTTAAAATTAATTTTAGGTTCAATCTTAAGTCCGAGACTAGGTATACAAAGTGAGTTAGGATTGCGTGCAATATGTCATTAAACACAACTTTAACATATCAAAACTCAATCCAATTTCAAATTAAAATTGTCTTACAATAGTTTTCCAATGTTTGGATAAAGTATCTTTCTCAAATGAAAACTACCTTTGATTAAATATTATTTGAGTTTTGAAAAGGCCTTTTTAAAAATGCTTGGCATTAAGCGCATCAAGTGCATTCCAACATAGACCCTCAAGTTTGTGTGTTTGGTCAAATGGTATCTTAGGCAAACTCTATTGGATCGAATCGCTAGTCTGCCACACTATTACTCCAATCTTCCAAAAAAAAAAACATGTTTTGTAGTGTCGTAGCAATCAACTTGGGGGAATGCCAATTGAGAAGCGGTCAACTCCGGTCTTAAAATCAACCGGGGTTAAGCATCTAAGTCTCAAAGGATAACCTTCGTAAGTTGCAAATAAATGACCACAAATAGCTAGTTGGGTTAGTTTGTCAAAAACGATCAATAGCCATTTCAATTGGGAAAATGTGTGTCAGCTCTTTTGATCAAAAATTATATACAAAAGACTTTTGAACAGTATTCATATATAACAGAGCATTTGAGGTCACTTGCAGCTTTCAAAAAACTTAGCATATTTATCTAGTACAGGTCCCCCTTAACAATCCTAATTTAACTTAAATCTTGAACTTTAAAATTGTAAGAACTATAAAGTTTATATGTTGAGACGCATCAAATCCTATAATCTTGGAATAGAGATTGTATCAAATATGAAGTTATTCACTTGAGAGATCTCATATTTAACTGTAAGGTCATTTCTTGAGGATTGGCGTTGAAGGCCCCTTGTAACCAAAGAACTCCAAGTATACCCAAGTTATAAGCTTTAGTAGAAAGCTTTCCAAAGATAATGGAAAGCTTCCAACTTGAGATTAAAAGTCAGCACGGAAAGTGTTGATGTAACAATTCGGATTGTATTCGATAGCCCTCCTAATATCAAGTTTGCCATCTTTTTTAATCTTCTCTTCTTATTTTATTTTGGCTTACAACTAAGTTATTTTTTTGTTATCAATCTTACCATCTAAATTCAATAATATTTTTGAAAAATCAAAATGCCTAATTCAACCCCTTTCTTGTTGAGTGTACATGGTGGTTTGCTATACTTCTAGTAATCAATCACACCAATTTCACACACAAGAAGCAATAAAACTTAATGCTTCTTACAAACTATCAAAGTTTATACATATCAAAAGTCTCGCAAGTCGAGAAACCATGTCTTCCTCCTTTAAACCTCATAAGAACCTAAACTCAACTGAATTTCTTTTAACGGTACGAGCGCAATCTAGGCAGTTCAAATTTTTGTAATTAAAAAAAAAATATCTCTATGTATTCCAGTTCAGATCACCGTCTTCAACCTCAAAACTAGTTGAGGAGTCTAACATTCTTTCCCCAATTCTAACTTAAACTTACAAATTAAAAGCTTATTCTGAGTACTTAAATATTAATTGATTTTCGATGAGCCAGTCTCTACAAATTGCATCTTAAGTTCAAATTTTGGTAGCTTTCATATAAATGGAAGAACTAAAATAGATAAAAATAAAAAATAAAAATGTAAAAAACCATTTTTAAAATTTATTAGCAGGGAAGATCAGCTTTGTGAGTCTGTTTGGGCAACTAGAAGTCTAGAACTTGAATGAAACACATGGTACCTATGAACATTGAACTTTTTAACATTTGCATAAAGACTTTGGGGCCGCCCCATCTTGAACACACGCATCAATTCCTATTTTTGTCCGTGGTGACCAGCCCAAGGTTTAAATGGGAAAAATTATTTCGAATTTTCTTTCAATCTTTCCTTTGATTAATTTTTTTTTTTCACCTCTAAAAAATAAAAATATAAAACCTATTAAAGTGGAAGAACGTGAACATTTCCATGTCTCGTCAAGTAAGCTACATTTTATTTTATAAAATGATTTTTACACTTCATCAAACAAGCAAACTTTTTCTCTTGGATAGGTAAATCAAGCGCGCACCATCACTAGACATAGCTTTTTCTCCATAGCCATACAATCATCGAATATTCAGTTTATATATACTCGAATCTCGTAACTTTTATATAAACTAAATTTTCGATATATTTCTATCACAACAAGAAAAGTTTAAACAAAGGTGATAAGGGAATTTCTCCGTACCCCTTATTTACTTGAGTTTAAATTTTTTTTATTATATATATGTGTGTACAAAAAGGAAAAAAATAAAATTAATTTATTTAACTTCAATCTCCACCCTCTTTACATACTTTTTTCTTAAATTTTTTTATAATTTTTTATTCGATAAATTCAAATTTTGAACGGCTCAACGTTCAAAGAACGGGTAAGAATTTCGTTTCCTTAGTCTTTACTTCTAAAATATATTTTATTTTTAAAAGAAAATATGGAAATTAAAAAACATGCTTTCGAAGATTTTTGAAAGTAGTAGAAACACTTTAGCAACACAAAGCTAGGAGGGACAGGTGGTAAGGTCCCCACTCGACGGGCTCAAAAGTCCTTTAGGGGACAAAGCCGTCAATCCATCTCTCACTCCGCCACAATTCCACGTCACATGGCTGATCTATACCCACTAAACTACAAGAAGCCATTTCAGTCAATTAAAAAAGTCATAAGGGTTTACAGTAAAGCCCACACTTTTCACATGCCATTGGATTCGTCTCACATTATAGCCCCATACTCCATTACCAACACCCTCAAATCCTCAGCCCCACCCGCCCGCACCTTCCCCCAATTCAACCCACCTCTTCCACCCACCCACCTTCGCAATCTAATACACAAACCGGTCACGCCCCGCCGCTCCAACCCTTACTTTACGCACCGCCACCCCGCCTCATACCCCACGCACCCGCCCAAACCCTATACCCCTCATCCAAGGAGCACCCAGCTTAGATCATGACTCAGCTGCTACACCAAGGTTGGGCCGATCAAAAGATACCCTTACTTGGATATGATCAAGCAAGTCCCCACATATGCAAAATTTTTAAAGGACTTGTGCACAGTCAAGAGAGGGTTAAATGTGACAAAGAAGGCATTCTTCACTGAGCAAGTAAGTGCCATCATTCAGTGTAAGTCTCCAGTTAAGTACAAAGATCCGGGATGTCCCACCATTTCAGTCAACATTGGAGGGACACATGTGGAGAAAGCTTTACTAGACTTGGGGGCAAGTGTGAATTTGCTCCCATACTCTGTGTATAAGCAACTGGGCCTTGGAGGATTGAAGCCCACAACCATAACTCTCTCCTTAGCTGATAGGTCAGTCAAAATCCCAAGGGGGGTGATAGAGGATGTTCTAGTTCAAGTGGACAAATTCTACTATCCTGTGGATTTGTGGTGCTTGATACTGATTCCACTGTTAAGGAAGAAAATTATGTGCCAATCATCCTTGGGAGGCCTTTCCTAGCTACCTCGAATGCTATCATTAATTGTAGGAATGGGGTGATGCAGCTCACATTTGGAAACATGACCTTGGAATTAAACATATTCCACCTATGCAAGAGGCATCTTCACCCAGAAGAGGAGGAAGGATTTGAGGAGGTGTGCTTGATCAACACTTTGGTTGAAGAGCATTGTGACAAGAATTTAGAAGAGAGCTTGAACGGAAGCCTGGGAGTGCTTGAAGATGGGTTACCTGAACCCTCTGATGTGCTAGCCATCATGTCTCCTTGGAGGAGACGGGAAGAGATCTTACCACTGTTCAATAAGGAGGACTCACAAGAAGCAGCTATGGAGGACCCTCCAAAGCTTGTTTTGAAGCCACTTCCTGTTGATTTGAAGTATGCATATTTGGAGGAAGATGATAAATGTCCAGTGGTGGTTTCTTCAACTCTCACAAGTGATCAAGAGGATAGTCTTTTGGGAGTCCTCAGAAAATGCAAAAAAGCCATTAGATGGACAATTTCTGATCTGAAAGGGATTAGCCCTTTGGTATGCACCCACCATATCTACATGGAGGAAGATGCAAAACCAGTAAGGCAGCCCCAGAGGAGGTTGAATCCTCACATGTAAGAGGTGGTAAGGGGTGAAGTTCTGAAGCTACTTCAAGCAAGGATCATATATCCCATTTCAGATAGCTTGTGGGTGAGCCCAACCCATGTAGTCCCAAAGAAATCTGGAATTACTGTGATCCAGAATGAGAAAGGGGAGGAAGTGCTCTACACGTCCTATCCTCAGGGAATGGAGGGTGTGTATAGACCATAGGAGGTTGAATTAAGTTTACTAGGTGATGGCGACTCATGGTAGCTTCAGCTTTAAAGGCTATCAACAAAATTTATACCTTTGAATACTATTACTAAAGTAGCCCAAGCTACTATGCATAGTGGTTCTAGGATCGTTCACTGGGAAGGGTTTTTTCGCAAACACAAGTGATATTCAAATTAGGAAATAAGGTGATTTCCTTATGGGATGTTAGCTTAAAGAAGATGTAAATGTTTTAGAAAGATTTTAAACTAATCTAAAGCTAACATTAGATTGAAATCTCAGGCAATAGGCTGCCTCGCGTTGGGGTTGCAACTATGGTGATATTGTTGGCATGATGGCTGGTTAATTTAGATTTATAATATGCTGATGATGGTGGTTATCATATTTGAGAAATATATTTGATATTCCGAACCGGTATGGATTTAGCAAATCAAGTTTTAATCCTTTAAAATGACAAACAGATGGTAGTGAATTTCATCAATGGTTATTCACCTTAGACTTCCTTTGAATGGCTCGTAAGAGATAACTAATGGTCTAAAGCCAAAAGCTTACCAAATATTGGCAACTCAAAGTCATTCCAGGTGATAAACTCACCTTTCAATGGCCATTTGAAATTGGTTCTAACGGATTAATACAAAACTTGGAATTGAAAACCTCACCTTCCAATAGCTCGTAGGAGATAACTAATGGATAGAAATCCAAAATCTTATCAAGTATTGGCCGTTGGAAGTTGTCCAAAGGAAATAAAAACCAAACTTTGCATTAATGAACCTTTAATGAAAAACGACTACCTTACCTTCCGGGTGCGAGAAATTTCCATGGGATTGCATCCAAGCCATCACATAACATCCATACTTTGAGAAACTAAAAGTTTTAGCCAATCATCCTCTGAGGAAAAGCCCTCAGAGGTTGTTTGGCTTCCAAGAAAATAAAATAGTAAAGAGAAAAGAGAAAACGAGAGAGCTCTGTATATTCTAAGTGTAAAACGTAATACGTATTCTCTATGTTATATTGTCCAAGAGGTGATTTCCACCCCTTATATAGTCTTTACAAAAGCAAAAGCTTGTGATTGGTTAGTTATAAGGATAAGAAAGGAAATTACATCACAAAATACATAGGAAAATATCTAAAGTGGAGTCGGCAGAAACAGAGCAAAATTCGCAACACGCATGGGTTATGCGAATTTTGAAGGTGTTATGCGAATTTCGCATAACACCTTGTGTCGTGCGAAATTTTCGCACAACCTGGAGCAGTTGGCTTCCGAAGGCCATATCTTCCTCATTTCAGCTCTAAATCGTACACGGTTTAAAGCGTTGGATTCTTGACTTCCAGAGCTTTGAAATGGTATATAGCATATAAAAAATGGACTTCTGAAAGTGCTCCAAAAGTGCAAAAGAAGACTGTAGCTGCTGTCCTCTGTTTTCCTCTTCTCCATTGTTCTTTCCTTGCATACTTTGAACGACTTTGGCAAAGGGCTATGGAGCTCCAAAGCTTGGTTCTTCATGAATTTGAGCTTCAAAAAGCCTTGCCATAACTTTTCCAAGTAGCTCCTCCATCATTTGGCATGCTTGAATCGATTCATAAGCTGATAAAAACATGTAAACTTGCCACAAAATGGTTAAAACCAATTACTATGGACCTTAATGAATTAATTGGGTTAAATGAATATGATTACTACTCAAAGGTGCTTAAAACAATTATAATTAGGTCTAAAAAATAGCACTTTTTGGTAGTAATCACTAGGAAGGACCATTTTCCATTGCCTTTCGTGGACCAAGTCCTTGAGAGAGTCTCAGGACATTCTTTCTATTGTTTTCTGGATGGTTACTCGGGGTACTTCCAAATAGAGATTGATTTGGAAGATTAAGAAAAGACAACCTTCACTTGCCCCTTTGGTACTTTTGTGTATAGGAGGATGCCCTTTGGTCTATGTAATGCTCCTGCAACTTTCCAAAGATGTATGCTAAGCATCTTCAGTGATATGGTGGAACGCATCATGGAAGTCTTCATGGATGACATCACTGTATATGGAGATTCTTATGAGGAGTGTTTGTTGCATTTAGAAGCTGTTCTCCAAAGATGTATTGAGAAAGACCTAGTGCTAAATTGGGAGAAGTGCCATTTTATGGTACAACAAGGAATTGTCCTAAGACATATAATCTCCAAGAATGGCATTGAGGTAGATAAGGCAAAGGTGGAGCTAATTGTTAAGTTGCCACCTCCCACAAATGTTAAAGGAATTAGGCAATTCCTAGGACATGCTGGGTTCTATAGGAGGTTCATTAAGGATTTCTCAAAAATCTCAAAACCTCTTTGTGAACTCTTGGTAAAGGATGCCAAGTTCGTGTGGGATGAGAAATGTCAGAAGAGTTTTGAGGAACTGAAGCAATTCCTCACAACTGCACCAATAGTGAGAGTCCCAAATTGGAAATTACCTTTTGAGGTAATGTGTGATGCAAGTGATCTTGCTATGGGGGTTGTTTTGGGGCAAAGAGAAGATGGAAAACCCTATGTGATTTATTATGCAAGCAAAACTTTGAATGAGGCTCAAAGGAACTACACAACTACTGATAAGGAGTTGTTGGTAGTAGTTTTTGGCTTGGATAAGTTTCGTGCCTATTTGGTAGGGTCCGTTATAGTGGTGTTCACTGACCACTCGGCTTTGAAGTACTTGCTAACCAAGCAAGATGCCAAGGCAAGATTGATAAGATGGATCCTTTTGCTTCAAGAATTCAATCTCCAAATCCGGGATAAAGAGGAAGTTGAAAATGTGGTAGCTGACCACTTGTCAAGACTTGTGATAGCACATGACTCACATGGTCTACCTATCAATGATGACTTCCTTGAGGAGTATCTCATGTCAATAGAGGTAGCTCCATGGTATTCTCATATTGCAAATTACTTGGTTACTGGAGAAGTTCCAAGTGAGTGGAGTGCCTAAGACAAGAAGCATTTCTTTGCTAAGATCCATGCGTATTATTGGGAGGAACCTTTTCTCTTCAAATATTGTGCTGATCAAATCATAAGGAAATGTGTTCCTGAACAAGAGCAATCAGGGATTCTATCCCATTGTCATGATAGTGCATGTGGAGGTCATTTTGCTTCCCAGAAAACAGCTATGAGAGTGGTCTAATCAGGTTTTTGGTGGCCCTCTCTTTTCAAGGATGCCCACGCTATGTGCAAGGGATGTGATCAGTGTCAAAGGCTTGGGAAGCTAACAAGCTGGAATATGATGCCCTTAAACCCCATCTTGATAGTGGATGTCTTTGATGTTTGGGGGATTGACTTCATGGGACCATTTCCAATGTCATTTGGACATTCCTACATTTTGGTGGGAGTGGATTATGTCTCTAAGTGGGTAGAAGCAATCCCATGTAGGAGCAATGATCATAAGGTGGTCCTCAAATTTCTCAAGGAGAACATTTTTTCAAGATTTGGAGTGCCTAAGGCCATTATCAGTGATGGAGGAACCCACTTTTGCAATAAGCCTTTTGAGACTCTTCTAGCCAAATATGGGGTTAAGCACAATGTAGCTACACCTTATCACCCTCAAACAAGTGGCCAAGTTGAGTTAGCCAACCGGGAAATCAAGAATATATTGATAAAGGTGGTGAATGTGAATAGGAAGGATTGGTCTATTAAGCTCTTGGATTCATTATGGGCTTATAGGACCGCTTATAAGACCATTCTCGGAATGTCTCCTTATTGCCTTGTTTATGGCAAAGCGTGCCATCTCCCAATGGAGATTGAATATAAAGCATGGTGGGCAATCAAGAAGCTCAACATGGATTTGACAAGAGCCGGGTTAAAGAGATGTTTGGATTTGAATGAATTGGAGGAAATGAGGAATGATGCTTACCTCAATTCAAAAATTGCAAAAGCGAGGTTGAAGAAATGGCATGATCAGTTGGTAAATCAGAAGAATTTTACTAAGGGACAAAGAGTCTTGCTTTATGACTCTAAACTTCATCTTTTTCCAAGAAAATTGAAATCCAGGTGGACGGGTCCTTTCATAATTCATGAAGTGCATTCCAATGGAGTGGTGGAAGTATTCAATCCCAAAGGCAATCAAACCTTCAAAGTCAATGGCCATCATCTCAAGCCATTCATAGAGTCTTACAATGCAGACAAGGAGGAGATCAACCTCCTTGAACCACAACAACTTTGAGGAAAAGCAAGGTTTCATGGACTATATAAGTCCATGAATTTTTTATAGTTTTATAGTTGTATTATTATTTTTATTTTTATTTTTATTTCTTTTGATTTTAATTCTTGCTCAAACTTGGTTTATTTTGTCTTAATTCAAGTCAATTTTGATGTTAAATTTCAGAAAAAAAATCAAGAAAAATGTGGAGAAGCCTTGAAAAGCAAGACAAGGGAGCAAAGCAAAGGGAACAGAGCACTGTAATTCAAGGTGCGAAAATTTCGCACGATGAAATCCAACATGCAAAAATACATATCAAGGTGCGAATTTCCAAAAACTAGATTTCGCACACCACAATTCAAGGTGCGAAAATTTTTGCACCCTGCGAGACACTCTCTTAGCACACGAGTGCCATTTCGCACACCACAAGGCAATTTTCGCACAGTGCGAATCAAGGTGCGAAAATTTTGCACACCTCAATCCAAGGTGCGAAATTCATTCCAACATGCGAAAATCACAGTCCAAGGTGCGAATTCTCTAAAAACTAATTTCGCACACCACTATTCAAGGTGCGCAAAAATTTTCGCACCGTGCGAAACTAGGTGCGAAAATTTCGCATAGTGCGAAATTGAGTGCGCCAAAACTCAATATAAGGTGCGAAATTCTCAGTTTAAAGTGCGAAAATTTCGCACGGTGCAATCCAAGGTGCGAAATTCTCAGTTCAAGGTGCGAAAATTTCGCACGGTAAAATTCAAGGTGCGAAAATTTCGCACGATGAAATTTTAAGCTACGAAAACTCCTAACTGACTTTTAAACTCATTTTTTACCCTCGGGACTTTGCCTAATGTCCAAAAACGACTTTTCGGTTGCCATGGGAATTTTTAAACATCAAGTCAACCCAAGCCCCCATTGCTATTTAAACCTTTGAAGTCGAGAAGCCAAAGAGACGCAAGCCCCGCGCGCCATCTCCACCTTTCTGGAATCTGATCAGGCCACTTCCAAGCATTTCGGCCATGGCAAAGAGTAGGGGAGGTCTTCCGCATCCCCATCCTCGCCGATGCCTCGACTAGCACAGTCTGCCATTGGAGGCGCCACTTCGCCACCCGCTCAGGACTCCACCGTTCCCCCATCTGAGGGTAGAACGCCTTCTCAACGCCGGTATCCCACCAAGAGGCCACCCACTGACCCTGTGCCGCCCGCCGCCAAAGCCAAGAGGCCTGCTTCTTGGCCACCCACGAAGAGGGCCAAGTTCTCGGGTCCTGGAGAGCCATCCCAGACACCTCAGGCAGAGCCGCCTACAGAGGACTCTCAGATTCCTGTGGAGATTCCTCTCGAGACCGTCATCAGGCGTCCTATGATCGCAGGGCCGCCTATAGAGGGCAACCTGGATTGCAGAGATCGATCCTTCCACTCAGAGACCTGGTTCGACATCGAGGCTCTCAGACAGCAGCCAGAGCTCAAGGATTCATTCCGTTTGCTGCAGAGGTATCACATGGAACATCTTTTCACCCCTAGGCATTTCTATTATCCCAGAGTAGTTCTAGACTTTTATCAGTCTATGACTACTCGAGGCGTTCGGAATCCTACTCTCATCAATTTTACCATAGATGGACTCCAGGGTATTATTGGAGCTCGCCATATTGTTGAGGCCCTCCGTATACCTTATGAGCCTGTGACTTAGGCAGACTTCAGGGAGTGGTCCTCATTCTCTCAGAGGGACATGGTTCGTATCTTGTCCAAGGGGACTTCCACTGCCTCAGTTTTGACTAGGAGAGAGCTTCCATCTGGGATGCTCCTTATTGATGTGCTCCTGCGTGCCAACATCTTCCCACTTCAGCATAAAGTTCAGAGGAGAGGAGCAATACTTGAGGCGTTATTTAGGATTTCTGAGGGATATTACTTCAGCCCTCATCATTTGATTATGACTTCTCTTCTTCACTTTGAAGAGAAAGTCCATCAGAAGAAGCTTCAGAGAGCAGATGTCATTCCATTATTATTTTTGAGGCTCCTCTACCAGATTTTAGAGCACCTAGGCTATATTGGAGAGCCCCGCCTTGAGAGGCGCCGCCATTGCCGAGAGGACTTCTCTCTCGACAAATGGTATCACTTGGCAGCCTACTTTGCACCTCAGGGAGCCCTAATTGTGCCTCCACCTCAGGAAGCCCCAGATGTGCCCCCACCTCCAGAGCTACCCCAAGATGAGCAACTACCTTAGGCCCAGTAGGATGAGATTCTCACTGACACTACACCTCCTGCCCCTGCAGCACCCACCTCAGTGCACATGCCTGAGGCTACACTTCCTGCTTCTCCTATCACTCAGCCAGCTCCACCAGTCGTGCCAGCTACCTCAGCACCTCCTCCTTCATCTGAGCCCACTGTCACCATTTCTCTTACTTGAATCAGGGCTTATCACTCATGTGACACTGAGCACTTGCTTAGATTTCTTAATCCAGCAGATGGCCACTATTCGGAACACCAGTATAGATCATGCTACTCCAACCAGCATACACTGATCCTT